>WEIV01017813.1:4311-34504 GCA_013390005.1 Calyptomena viridis | reverse complement strand
TCCGCCTCAACAGCGACACCATGTTTTAGGAAAATTCATTTCTGCATTGAATTAGTACCTTTTCATTCACTGCATAATTAGAAAGAAGAAAACTAAGCTGAAAAGACTTTTAAACCTGAGTAAGTTCCTTTTCTTTTCATCCATTAACTTTCAGTTTCATCCTTATATAAATATAGAGCACTATTAATAGTGTGTCCTAACCAGGACTCTAGTGTGATTCCATATATGAAGACAAGCAACTCAATTTTCTTGATGTCATAATAGCAAATAAAAATTACATTTTTCTTGTGGGGACTGACAGCTGCTCTGTCTGTCTCTGTGGTGATGGATTGGATATGAGCCTGACTAACCTGGGCCCTTGAAAGACACCAGAAGCAGCAGTACAACCTTAAAAGACCATGACTCGGCAGAAGCTGCATACGTGATCTTTCCGCATTGAGTTAATGGAGGGAGGCTGAATACGTGATCAAGTTAATGGAGGAATGGTTATTGCGCTTCAAGGTAATGGAGGAATGTTGTGATTAATTGTCCAATTATGCACATGTTTATGTTTCATAAACACCAATGTTAACCTGCCACGTATAAGTGACCAGTTATGTCTGACCATGTCGTGCCGAGCACCAATAGTCACTATAGACTTAGTGTATAAAATGGGTTGATAAAATGACCTCAGAGTTCACCTCTGAGGATCCTCTTGAAACTTTGTCGCTTCATCTTTTTGCCACCAAAGACTGCCGACAGTGACATTTTCTTGTCATATGAGACCTGATTTTCACTTTTATATATAATACTTGTCAGAGGGTGATATCATGTCTAACCTAATGTAGCTCCAGGAGGCATAGTGACAGACTCTTTAAGACAAAAATGTTTCCTACTTCTTTTTAGCTTTGTGAAGAAAATTATTTTAGTTAGTTCATTTTTGGTTACTTTACTACAGCAACTAGCTGTAAATTCTCTATGGTAGCTAAAGAAGATGGTGCAGAAAGATGGAATAAGTTACTGAGCTTCTTCTCTTTGTCTGGTGCTACAGGAAAGGTTTTTCTTCTCTCACCTCTGCTCTTGATCATGGTGTTTGAAAGCACACTCAGGGTCCCTTGAAGTATTTTCTATGAGTTCCTGGCTGTGATCCTTAACTCCTCATGGCATTTTAGTCCTGATGGAATTACAGGATTTTGCATGTTTCCTTAATGCTCAGATGAGACAGCAGCTACTGCATGCAAGAAAATTTAGATACATGCAGTTTAGTTTGTGGTACTTGTAGGAGAGTCCAGTACTTCTGTGGATGTCAAATATACAACAGACAGACAAATAGACTTACTGGATGCACTGCGAATGTGTGTATCAGCACTGTAGATCTTGTGGTATATGTATGGTGCCTCTCCTACCTTTAGACAAAAGAAATAACTTCTCCTCAGGGTTGTTCACATCCTAGAGATATGATTCAAGATGCCCAATAACATTAGTTGCTGGTGCCAGCTGCATCACACTGTTAGTTAATTTCCATGTAGCAATAGAAGTACTATGCAGTAAGAGAAATAATTCACTATCCCAGCACCCCTGCCTTGTATCATGGGAGAGAAAACATATACAAAACAAAATCTTAATTTCTGTGCTCATTATAATAGTCTATCAACAGTTAATTTGTGCTTCCTCCATGACTTAAAAACCAGGGCTCTTGTAACGGTAGGGATACGCTGACACCACAAAAGGTTCAATGCATCAGGCAAGTTTATTACACAGCAGTATCTACATAGTAACTACATGCAGCCAGTCCCAAGCACACAGTCAGCTTCTAGACCCTAACCCTAACTAAGCTATCTCTACTACATCTAAGCTTATGTCTAGCCTACCTACCCTATAACAGACCCTATGTCCATACCACATAGACAATATGCGTGCCTGCATAGACAACAAATTCTGAAATAAAGTGTGAAAACAGACATTTTGGAAGTACCAGTCTGCAAGGAAGATTGCCTAAGGTGGATCAGATCACATAGGGAGAATTACTGAGCCTTGAGATAAAATGGGAGAAATTCTTTAAAGTACAGGTAAAAGGTGTCTTGATTAGGAATATTTGAAAGAATTTCTGCTGTCAGGTGGATGTGGGGGGAATCAGCTGCAAACAGCTGATAAAGAGCTGTCTGTAACACCTGATAGGGCTGTGGTCTGCCAGTCAATTGCAAAGATGAAGGTGGCAGATGTGACAGTAAGATCCATGAAGATAAATAATTACCAGATGGGAATGTAAGTGCAACAATGAAAGGCAATACTCATCTAGAGTCACCACCATCCAAGTCCATAAAATATATATTCAAATTAGGCAAGTGTGGAGAAGTGATACCAGAGGATAGCAGGCTTTGGAGTTCAAGCATGCTGGCTGGGACATCACAGAATGGTAGAATGCTAAGAGGTTGGAATGAACCTTAAAGATCACTTAGTCCCAACTCCCCTGCCATGTGCAGGCACACTCCCACATCATTCAGACCAGAAGGCTGGCTGGAGCTACAGGTGGAGGAACCCAAGCTCCTTGAAGTCATCTGTATCCACCTCTTTGATACTTTCTGAAAGAAATTGGCGGTGGTTTATAAAAAGGTTGCACGTTATTTGGTTTTTATTTTATCAATATGCAAATATAATTTATTAATAACCAACTAGGAGACAAAAAACAAGGAGAACAAATAGGTATAAACCTGAACTAACAGCTATGAGAGCCAAGGCTGTCTAATGGTGTTATAACAGTATGTGGGCAGAACAAATCAATTCAGACTTGTCTGTTCTCAGAAGAAGTGGGTTCCCTTTTTCTGTTGGTGACACTTTTTGATATACATACTTAGATGCAGAAAATAAGACAAATATTTCCACAGTGAAGGGTACCTGTCTTCTCTGTGACTTGCAAGGAGGAGTGGTACAGCTTGTACAAGAAATATATTGACATGAAGAGAAGATGAAAAGGCATATTGCTCTTGTTTCTGTTCCTGGATGAAAACTTCTTTCCAAACTTTTTTTTTTGAGAAAGTATTTAGTACTATCAGCAAACTCAGGGGAAGAGAAAATAACTGACATAATTACTGGTAAGAAGCTATGGGAGGATGGTAGAGAATGAGGTCAGTTAGGAGAGGACAATTAAAAATACATTTATGGAACGAGGGAGGGGAACTGGGTTTTCATGGCATACCAGTACTGAGCACCAGTGAGAGCCTCCACCCAGAGCTGTAGGCAAGGTTGGTAGATGAGAAACCTGTGGAGCTTTGCACTTATTTGATTTTTACTTTAGATGGATTTGTAAGAAATGCTTATGATTTGAGATTTTTCCTTTAGAAAGTAGGTTCAAAAGTTTTGTCACACATCTTGAAGAGCAGTGTCCAAGTGAATTTGTTGCACTTTAAGATCGTTTGCTGATGGTTCTACAATTTGATTTGTGGGGCTATAAAGTACGATATAAAGAA
The DNA here is from genome assembly GCA_013390005.1 of Calyptomena viridis. Taxonomy (NCBI): domain Eukaryota; kingdom Metazoa; phylum Chordata; class Aves; order Passeriformes; family Eurylaimidae; genus Calyptomena; species Calyptomena viridis. The sequence continues at coordinate 31,058 of WEIV01017813.1, read as the reverse complement.
CTAAGAGTTCTAACTAAGTATCTAAGTCACCATAAGCTGAAATCCATCACCTCCATTTGCAGGTTGTTTAAGTTTTTCTTATAACCCTAACACGAGGACTGCTGCATTGCCAGGCACTGTCACCAGCCAGAATTATTCATTCCCTGTGACCATCTCCTCCTTGGCCTCCTGTCTTTTGTTTATCTCCATCCCCATCTCCAAGGTTTCTTGTGCTTTACTTGCATCCTTGCCTTTCAGGTAGATTTTTTGTGGAGGAAGTTGAGGTAAATCTGGCTCACGGAGCAAAGCCTATGTCTGAAGTGATGGAAATTGTTTCTTCAAGTACATGATAAGAGAAGAAACAGTCATTCTTACACCGGTTTCATTTTCTTTTTCATCTATTTTACAGTCTATTTTACTCTTTCTTGGCACTTACACTGCCAAAAAAATAGTTGCTTTTATGGACCAGATAATACTGATACTCTTTGTGAAATTTTACTCTGTTAACCAAAGAGGGAATAACTTCCATTGCAGAAAAGCATTGAATTTAGTTTCGAGAGCAATAGGAAACCATAGGAAATATGGTAGACTAATTTTTATAAAAATACGTATCTCAACATTCAGATAATTCGCATAAAAATTATGTAAATGGTTGTTAATAAGTAGGTCAAGCCAACTTACAAGAAACAAATTATTTGGGACCAATAGCACGTAAAAACACAAAACCAACCTGTTTACAAAGAAGTTTTCAAAATAAACAACAAAGAATATGTGTAAATCATGTGACAAATAAACAGATTTTGAAATGTACAGCATATACTAACATTATTTTTAGCAAAATAATGGTCATATGTAGCATAAGTACTGTAAACTAATATCTGGTCGACAAAATTAACAAATTGTTAACAAAACTGAAGTCAACTTAGTTATCAAACTTTCAGTGCATCACCAGTAATTCGCAGGGATAAAAATCCGTGGTTTGGCTGTATCATTAAATGTTTGATGAAAAATGGTCTGAATTTTGAAGTTTGGCTGACATCTTAAGTATTTGGAAAATGATGTATGAAATCCCCTCACCTCTGTAAATAAATGGCTTGTTACATCCTCCTGCCGCTCAGGACTAGCCTTTTGTATTCAGGGATGTAGAGGGTGGGTACCTGGAGGAGCTGTCCTCTGCAAATAATTGAAATAATAATTGAAATAATAATGATAGTAGTAATAATAATAATAATAATAATGTGCAGTAATGTGTGATTAGTATGTATTTCTCTCTGTATATTATTGTTCTGTTACTTGGTATGTTCTGTTGTATCCCTACCTCTCACCCCAAATGGTTTGTCCCCCTCCCTTCTCCTCCCTTCCCGTTGGCTGGAGCCCCCTATAAGAACCATAGGCCGGAAATGGGAAGGGCTCTTCCCTGGTTATCCCTGATAAGCTTGGACCCTCCACAAGGCCCGTTGCTGCCGGAGTAAATAAACTTATATTATATATAACCATGGAGAGCCACCAGCACCTTCTTTGTCCTCCGTTTCCCTCGGCCTATCCCCGGGGAGTGCAAAGGCACACTCACCCCTCGGCAAGCCCTGAAGAAGCCTCCTCCTACTGGTGCCCAAGGCCAAAGCAACGCCTGGGCTGAAGAAGGAGCGAGGCAGGACAGGGGGAAGGCTACAAAAATGCTTGCTTAGTTCTTAGAGTTATACAAGTAATACTGTTCCCATTTCACAGATGGAAAAGGAGACAAAGACATTCTAAACAAATAACCCGAGGTTAAATCAGTCAGTGAGAAGTGTCTTATGTAAAGAACAAAGTTACTGGAAGTCAGAGGGAGAGGAAAAGTCTATTCTATTACTAAGAGACATCCAGAATACAGATTGGAAAAAAGTGAACACAGAAAAGAAGAAATTATATAAGAAGCAACTCAAACTGTGTCCATTAGTAATCAACATTGTAAAATTAATCTTCGTATGCAGTTATCTGCTGGTTGTAAAAAATTACTTTTCTCACATTCTGGGAAGGAAGTAAGTGGAAACCATTGTGAAGTGAGATTTTTAGTGTTCTTTTAGACCTTCACATTCTCTGAATTGAAGTTTATAAAAATGTAAGCTATTGGAGATGGATCTTCCTGTCTCAGCTATTGTAAAAGAGGTTCCTTCACTGAAATTTAAGACTCACTCTTTTTCTGCTAAGATAAATGATGACAGGATATAAATCAACCCTTTCTCACAAATGACTAAAGCCGTCTGCTAAGTTTGATTTCAAAAAGGTTTTGTGGTTTATTGTCTTTCTGAAAGCTTCATGTCTGAAAGCATAGCTTTTGTTTTCGTAGAATAAATCTTGCAACCAGTTTTCTTTATTATCTAGAATTATTTCCAGTTTCATAAAGTCTATGAAGTTAGTGTTGAAATCAAACATTGCTGACTATAAAATTAATATTAAGATAAATTTAATTTAGCAGGAGTTCTAAGCTAGATGAGAAAACTTTCTCAAAGACTGGCAGTTGGAAGAGGGAAACAGTTCTGCTAAGAATGCTGAAGTAGTCATTAGATTTTGGAACATTGTCATGGTTTGACTCTGGCTAAAAGCCGAGAGCCCACACATAGATCTAAAATTTCTCAGAGAAGAGAAAAAAAAACCCCGACTTTTGTGATAAGGATTACAAACAACTGTTTATTAACTACTTCACACAAGCAAAACAGGCTCTAACTTAGAATGTTAAGAACTTACTACTACTACAACTACAACTACTATTAAAATCAGAGCTTAAGAGTTTAAGGGTGAGCAGTTTGATAGTTGTTACAGACACCTTTCTACCCCCCACCCCTCCCTTTTAAGATCCTTCACCTTCCNTCCCACTCTTTCCACGGGTTCACGAAGATTCTTCAGAATCTTCGCCCCTATGATTCCTCACAGATTGCTGGGGCCCTATTCCAGTGTTTAAGGCATCTTCTCTTTCTCCTTTCTCTGACCTTGGTGATAATCAAACTCCTCACCCTCCTGTCTCTTAAGCGGCCATGATGTTCTGCGCAGCTTTTTTTCTCTACTCCTTCTTAAATATGTTATCACAGAGGCGTTGTTGCCTGACCTTGGCTAGCTTAGAGCAGAGAAAAACTCTAGCAGCTTCTTAAAGAAGCCTGTCTCCTAGCCCCCCCCAGCTAATGAAAAACTCTGGCTACTTAAAACCACAACAAACATCACAGCAGTTTCCTGGCTGTCTAAGCATCCCTTAAGTACTTCTGCAAAAGGCATAAGGCCACACATTCTGGCACCTGTACAGTGCCAACTAGCTGAGTAATTGTGATTGTGTATTGTGATCACATGCATCTTCTTAGAACAAACTACAAAATTATAATTAATTTTTGTATGATTATTGTGATAACCACACATTTTTTGTTCTGCTCACAATGGTTTTTGCAACATACAGAGTAACAGTATTGTGACGTTTGCAGTGTTTAATCATTACTTTATATATTGCTTTAGCAGAGTTGATGAATAAATAGTTTGTAATAAGTATGTTTTTCATATGTTCTTTATATTCTCTGTTGCATTTTTTTCTTCCTTTCGAGCTGTCAGAAACTGGATCACAATTTTCACAAATGTATTTGGTGTTTGAAATTGCTTAACCAATAATCTATATTACTCATTATTTGTTTGCAAGCTGTTTATTTTGCAGTTCTGATATTGAGAAGTTGTGCTGTTTCTCCTGACGAGGGCAGCCACACCAGCAGTTTCTGTTAGACTGAATAAACATCTTACTGTGAAATGTTTTTATATTGTAAATTTAATTTTAGTTGATTATCTGGAAAAAAATAGTTTTCTTTTTTGCCAATACTATTTACAAAAAAAAGTACTTTCTAGATTTTTCTGAGAATAGCTAGAAATTTGCTCACAGTAAACTCAAAAATAGGACAAATATACAGTCAAAATGCATTTGTTTGAAAGTGTAAAGAAATATTCACTGATAATTTTGAATAATTTCCTTTACTCTGATGGTGATTATCATTCTCTCTCCCCTGCTTTGGAATCTGAGAAGGATTAGTGGATTTTTTTAAAATGTTGTTTTTGACTAACTGGTATGTTAATTCTAGAAATTATTTTTACTCGCACTGTAGATTTTAAGATTTTACTATACTAGGGATAAAGCATTGTGTTAGACGGCAATTCATCTCAAGTAATTGCTCTAGCAGCAAAAAGTCTTCTTCCTAACAAATATTCACAGCCTGTATAAATAAAAATCTTTTCCTTTTCAGTATATGTTTTTAGTCACTTTTAATCTGAAGAATCACTCTCTTCAGTCTCAGTCCTTGTTAAGATGCCAAACACGATAGGATATTAATTAAAATGTACCAGGGGTTTGTCATCATGCATTGTGGTTGAGAGCAATTGCAGGCTTTTTTTTTTCTTTCTCTTTGGCATTTCTGTGTAATTCACGAAAGATCTACTCCAGTATGTAAATCAGCTCTTGCTAAACACCCAGCAATACAGTTCCCTTTATTTTCCAGGGCTGTTATCAAATTTTTCACACATCCAAGACATTTGCTCTGTCTCTTTTTCATGTTCAGAATCCATTAGCAGGCTGCAGACTGTAAAAATAACGTATTTGTTTACTTGCCATAGAACATATTCTGTAAATAAATAATCCGATAAACTAGGAAAAAAAGGAAGAGAATAAGATTCGTTGCCCTTAATGTTATACCAGTGGGAATAGTGGAATTACTCTCCCTGTTAGCCCAGGGTTACAGTAAGTTCATCTGCTAACTTCCATGATTATAGGGACAACTACTGTGTGTCATTCTCCTTCTAGGTTTTACTACCCAGCAGTAGTAGTCAAATAAATTAGGGAAGTAAATTAATTATTATTTAGTTTTCACATGGACCTCATTCCCTTTATCTCCAAGGAAACCTCACATTTACTTGTGTGTTGTTATTACTTCTACTACTGCTGCTACTACTATTATTACCACCATTATTACCACCACTACTACTAATAAAAATAGTAATTTTTAAAAGCATTTATTCTATCTCTAAATATTTCCTTTTATTATTCACTTATGACTTCAACATCGAGAGTGTAGAGATCTCCAGTTAGATTGCTGGTATCTCTTTGTTGCTATAATTTATAGTGCACATCTAAAGAGGTGAGTGTTGTCATGCATTTATTACATAAATATCTGATAAATAAGCAGAACTACACAATACTCTGAGTGTTATGAGAACTTCACTTTTTTCCTCAATCACTTATCTATTTTACTTACATCCTTTTCAGCTTATTTCAAAAAACTTTTCTCCCTCTCACCATATCAAGTCTACTGTCTTTGAAAATATTCTGGCGAAAATCAAAGGCATTACTTATGTTGTGTGCTTCTGTTGTTTTGATAATTTCAAATGACATTATATCTTGGGATTCGCCATTAAAAAATGTTACACAAATGAGTCCATTTTACCTTAGAATGAATAAGGCCCAAGACCTGAGCATCCCAATCATCTCAATATTAAGGGATGAATTTGGACATCATAAGCAGGACAGGTGGATTTTAGCATGGCTGAAGTCACTAAAGTCTAAGAAAAGAAAAGTTAAGAATTGAAACATCAAGAGAACATAATTCTTCCACTTTTTTCATGATAATGAAAATGTTCATGTTAATTACAGAGAACTAAACATAATGTCAATCTGCACATCTTCTGTTGTTTCAGCCTCACCCTCATGTATATCAACCTAAGTTTGAAGCCTGAGTAAGTAAGATTCAAATCAAGATTTTTTTCATGTAATCATGATAATATCATGTAACCCAGAATTTTGAACATAGTGTTTTCCCACTGAAAATGATGTTTCTTCTGCAAACATTAGGACAGTCAACAATCTAATTTTCTGTAGCAATTCTACAAGAAACAAGAGAAAACATCTATAACACTTTGAAAAATGACTTGCATTCATGCGTTTAGAATTGCACCTAGATCAACAATTTTCCAGCTGTATAGTTATTCAGATCTTAAGTTACTAAGTACAAATGTAAAAAAATTTCACAGAAATTGTGCTATCCCATAATGTGCATAACTTTAACACAAGTACTTAATAAGACGACTGTCTTCTACAAGTCCACATGTGACATTACTTGCTCAAATCAATTTGTACCCATTTTTCTCTTGTCTTCACACAGACTGTTTGATGGAAATAGCTATTATGGATGATTGCAGTATTTCTTAGGCTAAAAATAATTTCTGCAGCACACTGAAGGGTAGCTCTTGCTCAGAAAAGAATAAATTCTTGTTCTCTTTAAGGGTAATGGAGATCCGAGTTTCTGAACTTTTTGCAGTTTATGCCTATTCAGTGTTGCTGGTTTCAAAAAGATTGTTCTTGATAAGAAGCTATTGCAACCAAGATCAGACTAGATATCCTCAGAATTCTTCTTAAATAACTATTAAGCATTCAGAGAGAATTTAGCATCTGCATATTAATGCCCATGAGACACCTTGAAGCAATTTGAGTGACTGCAAAGTTAGTATATTTTTTCTCTTGGTTGTATTGTACAAAATTTAGTTCTTCTGTTCAATCCACATGGTTTTGTCTGTCAGGTACAAAGATGAGTTGTAAACACTGAGCTAGATAAAAATCTTTTCAAGTCTAGCAAATATAGGAATTAAATTCTACCACAAGCTAAGGAATTTGAGCTTTGAGCTTTGAGTTTTGCCTGACTCCTGATGTTTGTGTCCTTCAGCTTCTCCCCAGCTTATGGACAAGTAAGAGTTGTATATAGGTATGTGACCTGAATAAAAATAATGGGTAGTATTGCCCCAGGGAAGCCTGGGGGATTTGAGGAATGTTCCATAAGAACAAGGCAACAGGAATACCTAAATCCTCTTGCACATTTCTGGGAGGATAAACCAGTCCCAGCCCCTGTAACTGTGACACTTATGTATGCTAACTGTTTGCTTTAAACTAACACTTTGCTTTTCTTCATAATATTCTTAATAGACCATTTTACTTTAGAACTTGTGTGTATGTTTTCACCTTATGTGAAACATATGGTAGTTTTTTGTGGTTTTATGTGTTTTATGTAATTAGGTTTATCCCTGATTATTAAAAGAACCCTCTTTTTTTGTCACAATGTATCTTAATAAAAAATGTTATCTTGTAACTGTTTAAAGTAAAATCCTTATAAAAGGTCCTGACAGTTTCATCAATGGAGAAATAACATTTTGGACAGATCTGCTGAGAGATCTCCCTGTCTGCTAGTGTAAGCTCCCATTAAAAAGAATACTGAATTGACGCGTTTCCTGGACGTTGCCGAAGTCCCTTCTCAGCTCAACCAACTCCCTATGGCAATGGCCAGGAGCAATTTGAGACAGGATGGGTCCTGGAAAGATGGGTCACTCACATGTCCTCAGTGAATAAAGGAGGCAAAGAGTCCTTCCTGGGTGACTCAGTCCAAGTTTATTCCAGACTTCTGGGGCAGCAGACCCACAGACTTCTGGTGACTCAGAGGGGGACAACGCAGAAAAGGCAGAGAACACTAGACTGCAGGCACTTTTAACTGGGGATGGTAACCTGGGAACGGGCCAATGGGAGACTGGGATGGGAAGGGCTAGGGAAGGATGGACAGGTATGGGTAACCAATAGGAGTAAGGGGAGGGATAGGGAAGGTCAGTGTACCTATGACCTGCTGAGAAGTAGGGACTGACAGGGAAGATGCTGGAACAGGAGATGTGTTTTTAGGTGATTGATAGGGAAGAGGCTGGACGAAGGACTGGAGTTGGGGGGGAGTTTTGGGGATTTACATAGTAAGGGGTGTATACATTTAACAGAATGTACCATTACAGAACAGGGTGGAATAGACTATTATGAAGAGGCAGACAAACCTAAAAACACAATACTACACTGAATATACCCTCTGAAGTGATGAATCTGAGAAAGTGAAGGTTTCTCACATAAGAAACGCTATCAGACTGCTCAGGCCAATAAAGGGTTTTCGGATTTCTGGAGCTCTGGCAGTCAAACAAATAAAAGATTTAGGGCTTGGTCTAAACCTTCCCTTTTTTGTGACAATTATACACTGACCTGGGAAAATTCTACAACAAATTTAACTACTGCAATACTGAAAGCTCAGACTGCCATAAGGTTCATTTCATGTGTGAAATTCTTGTTTCAGATTCATGCCTGCTTGGTTCCCAGTCAGAGAAACTTCTTCCACTAATCTCTTAGGTCTATTTTTCTCGTACTCTTTTAAATACTATCATACTATTTTAAAATAGAGGAGGGTAAAAAAGAGAAGCAGCTCCTAACAGACAACAAAATACAAACACTGTAGTTCTGGCAAAAAGGGAAATTAACGCACCACTGCTTTTCTAAAATACAAATAGATAGATGAGTTATTAATATTTCTTTTATTTGTTCTGGCATTCTTACACTTTTTTCTTCTAATAACCTTTCTGTCAGAGTTTCTTCTGTTTGCTTTTGTTGTAGAAACTGCAAGAGGATGTTGTAAATGCAAAATAACTTAAAACTGTCTTTTCTCCAATATATGCCTTTCTCCCCTCTGAGAAAGAAGACACTTTTAAATAAAATTGCATAAATGTCATCCCTTACAAATGTCTCATAGACAGGAGGTAGTATGGCCAAGCATCAAAATATCTAATGTTATAAGCTTAGATGCATATTGTTGATCTGTCACAATTTAAAAAAGGGGCTTTCCTGTATCTTTTTATCTCAATGTCTGATTCTCTGAGACTCAAAAAAATTCAGGAGTATTCTTGTTCACTATGTTTTCAAATGGATTGTGTTCTTTTTATTTGTTGTAACATACTTGTTGCAGACCAATAATTATGAGCAGACACAGCCTGTTCCAGGACAGCTGAAGGGTAGAGTCTGAGTAGGTGTGAATGGGATGAAGGGTACAGGACCAAGGGTGTTTTGTCAAACTGAAACTCACTGAAACTGCAGAGCATGGCTGGCAACGGATTCTTGAGAGGCAAGACCATCAGTAGTGAGATGCTTCCCTCCTTGACATGTTCCTGGTCGCTGCCGAGGTTTCCCACAACCCAGCTAACCTACTGTGGCAACAGCCGTCGGCATCAGGGGAAACACCACCCTGATGCTTGAAAGGGAAGGCGTCGTTTAAGAACAGATCCCCTGGTCTGTCTTTGAGGCAGGATTAGTCCTGGAAAGATGGGTCACTCATGCATCTTCGGTGAATAAAGGAGGCAAGGAGTCCTCCCTGGGTGACTCAGTCCAAGTTTATTCCAGAGTTCTGGGGCAGCAGACCCACAAACTCCTAGTAAACTCAGGGAAGAACAACCCAGAAAGGCAAAGAACAATAGAGAACGAGAACTTTTAACTGGAGGTGGTTACATGGGAATGGACCAATGGGAGACTGGGACGGGAAGGGCTAGGGAAGGATGGACAAGAATGAGTAACCAATAGGAGTAAGGGGAGAGATAGGGAAAGTCAGTGCACCTATAACCTGCTGAGTATTAGGGACTTTCCCAGGAGGGGTTCACTGACTGACAGGGAAGATGCTGGAACAGGAGGTGTGTTTTAGGTGATTGATGGGGAAGAGGCTGGAAAAAGAGCTGGAGTTGGGGGGGGAGTTTAGGGACTTTACGTAATAAGGGGTGTATGCATTTAACAGAATAAACCATTACAGAACGGGGTGGAATAAACCCTTAGAAAGAGGTAGATAAACTTAAAAACACACCACCACACCTCCTCATAGCCAGGCTGCCCCTTGTTATCTCCTGTTATCTGGCAGCCACTAGATATGATCTTTTCCAAGCATTCCTTTCTTGTTTTCATACCCCTCTCTTGAAGGGAGTGCTCAGAATTGCATTACAGGCTCAGAATCAAGGAGTACCTCTGAATTTACACAGCAACTTTTAGGAGCTTCATTGAGTTTTTTGCCCATAGTTACTAGCATCTGTCATAGTTACAGGGGCTGGGACTGGTTTACCACTAGGAGAGTATAACCAAGAACTGTGTATTCTATAACAGCTATGTCATTGCNTTTACTTCTAAATCAGCACAATAAATTACAGCCTACCTCATCCGGCTTCCCAGGATAAGAGGAGAGAGAAGAACTCGTCAGTTCCTCCAGTGGTTTGTTGGAAAGCTTCTCTCCCAAATTCTGCTAATTTAATGCTGCTTTATATACTGTTTTTCCAGAAAGAGGTATAGAGGTTTTTTTGTGAGTGCTGATAGTCAGTATTTCTAAATTTGGGGTAGTGAGGTAAGGGTTTCATTTTTTGTTGAAGGATCGCTGACTAGTCAGAAGGTCCCATCTGGTCTCACCATTGAAGATTGGTCAATGATATCTTCCTATCATTGACATTCTTCCAGTTGCAGGTGTTTATCTGGGTTTAGAGAACCTTCATGACCTTATGCTATCCAGGAAAAAAGCAGCTGTGTTTCCTTTCTTTCCCACTCTGGGAAAGGCAGCAGACCCTTCCTGTATGAATCTTACCTTCTGTCTTTCAACCACTGCCCTCACAATATACCCTGATAAAAATAAATTTTGAGGGACAACATTGGTTCAAGGTGATAATGAACATAATTTGAAAGCTTCTTAAGAATCAGTATAAAATACAAGTTTTCTGCAGTTGAAATGACAAGGTTTTTCTTTCATGTGTATCTGCACAGGGCACAGCACATGGAGAATCTTCAAGAAAGAAGAAAGGGGAGCCAACATCACTGCTAATACAGGGTCAAGAAGTCTTTGTGGGTTGACCCTCAAGCTGTTTCAGAGGACTGTAAATCTTTGGTCTGTTTTGCTGTGCACAACCTATTTCATGGTTTCAGTAGGAAAGTAGCAAACATTGCACAACTAGCTGTAAAAACACAACCAGTTTAATCAGTTGTGCTGACCATGCCCATATCCAACCAGAATAATCTCCTCCCTTTTGGTCAACCTCTACTCACTTTTGTAAAACTCGTCAAAATTTAGAGTGCCTTGGAAGAGTTTCCATACCTGAAAAAAAGCCCCAGGTTTTCCTATATTTCTTGTATCCTTTTTTTTTGAGATGCCTATTGTGTACTGTACTTTCAGAGATCTAGGAGATATTCCAACAGGACTACAGAGCTACTTGAACGTATCATTTTTCTAAGTGTGAACAAATGCAAGCCCAAAATTATTCCTGTAATCTGCATGTAGATATCTTTTAATCATTGCTATTTAACACTCAAATTTGATGAGAAAAGGGAAAAAAATAGATGAAAGTCAGCATTCTGACATTATGTGGAAGGCATGATGATTATAAAAGTCGGTCCTTCAAATACGCCTGGAAACCAGTGATTTCAGAAATTAGTCATTCTGTAGCATCACCATCTGAGCAGAGAAGGAGAAGGCTGCTGGCCAGGACTTGATGTGTAACCACAATCATCACAATGATGTGCCTCTGAGTTAGCTGTGGTTCTCCATTGGAACAAATGTTCTCTAATATTTTATATATTCCTGGTCAGCGACATAAGGAAACAGCAAATTGCAGCCTGCCATTATTAAAAAAATTAAAAATAATATTTGTGTAAAGAAAAAGACATGAAAATGTAAGCATTCAAGTGAAAATTTAGTCCTTCATAGTACAGAGCTTCTACAAAGTCTCTTAAATGACCCTTTTTGTCATGGTGCCGTGTCTATCTTTCTGAAAAGTGAGACCTGGTAAGAAAAATAGATGTATATATACATGTAGTTGAATAATGCATTAGTCATGTGCACTTTGTTCTTCCTGGAAAACTGACATTTCAAGGGAAGAAAATACACATTGTGACAAGATGAGTTCTGCTGAAAAGTCTGAATTAGTGGTGTATAAGGTATACCTGTAATCACATCTTAAATTATGACCAATCAGAATAATCTCTTTCTGTTTTTTGGATTGATGATACTAAAGGAATGTCACTTGCTTTCTTTTTGTTTTGCAATTTTCTAATTTTGTAATTTTCTAATCAGACACTTTGTTTTGCATGCTTTCAGGAACAAGCCCAGTATACAATAATGACAGTTAATTGTCACAGTAGAAATGTAATAGTATACTGGTCCTTTGACTTTTCTGCCAATACAGAAGTATTTTTAGATTACAGATTCAATTTTTAAAGAGAGTGATGATCACTGTGTAAATGAAGAAATGCCAAGGACAGTGATATTGCTGCACTGAAGTGAAAGCCATACTTTCACTGAATACCATACACGGTATACAGACATGTTTCTAGAGTACAGATGAAGACTTTAAATTTATGTTAAATATATAGACTTACCAAAAACATTGTGTGCTCCAGGCCATTCTCAATAGAAATGTTGACAGAAACTAGCATTAACCTGTCATTTATGAAAATCCATTGTGACATGATCCCAGGGAGGTTGTTTTCTGAAGAGGGAAAGTACTGAAGTACCTTACTGTGCAAAGGGTTGACAAAAGGGTTGATGTTGGATATTGATCACTGCTGAAAGAAGATAAATCTAAAGATATGAAAAGGCCATGCGAGTTGATAGATAAGTTTTGCTGAGTGCCATATGTAACATATTGAAATGGGATCTGTGTACTGCCAGTGAGTAGGCACAGCAGATTACTACAGAGGAAAAAAAAGCTGTGGACATAGTTTTCCCTGCATCAGTTTTGCTTCTGATAATGAGAGCAAGCAATTGTCAATGGTGGTGAGTTAAATGGTTTGTGCATAGAAGTGGACACTGCAGTGACAACAGTAACAGCACTCTAAAATGCCTCATCTCCTCCTTCTCTCAAATTCTCCATGTCCAGCCTCTGTCCGAAAAGTGGCTTCCCCAGCTCAACAAGCCTTCACTGCCCAAGCACAATTCCTTGGAGTTAGGGCCATAGGGATTTGATACCTTACTCAAATACTCTGAAGAAATACTAAAGCCATAAAACAGATGGAAAAAAGCTCTTCAGGCTGCACATTGTCCTGGAAAATGAGAAGATACCAGTGTATGTTACCATGTGACAGGTATAGACTAATCTGTGCCAGCAGCATGCTAATTTGGAAAGTATAATTGTAAAATAATTTTTGATCTGAGTAATTTCAGACAGATATCCCTGATTTTATCTGATTTCCATCCTTTTCTATATTTCCAAAGCCTCTTTTGGTGTTAGTTCCTTTTCATTAAGTTTGTTTTAAGTGAATAATCAATTTGTAAAATTATATTTCCTTTATTTTTTTTTTATTCATACATTTTTCTTCCTAGACAATCTACATGGATGTGAAGTAATGTTGTAACACTGAAAGTGTAACATTTTCTGCTTCCACTGAATTCAATGGCAAAATTCCTACTTGCATTAATGAACCAAGAACTGGTCTTTTAATATAACAATGTCTGAAATGAAGCAAAGTATGCTGGTCCCCATGAGAAATCAAATATGATTGGCGTGTTCATTTAAGAGTGTGTACACAAAACCACATTCACACACAATTCCTATAAAAACCCTATTTCTCTTATTCAGCACTGTGGACTGACCAGGGCCAGCATTCAGTTTCAACTCACGCAAATAAAAACTGGAAAAAACAAGTTTTAAAAAGCAGAGTTCCTGTAGTTCCACTTACTGGTCCAGTTTCTAAGACACTTTGCTGTGAAAGTACTCAGCTTTGCTACATTTTTTTTTTTACTTTATTTTTTAATTTATTTTACTTTTATTTGGAACCATGGCACTGAATGGTGTCTCTAAGCCCGCTTGCAAATGGAACAGCAGGATCTTTTCCCTGCTGAAGTCACTGGGGCCATTTCTATCATCTGTAGTGGGAGTCTGATTGATAGCTGCAATTGCTTATCACCGTAGTACCTGAGGATAGGCTCACGGCCCTATCAATTTAATAAGCTTGCATCAGTAATATTCAAATCTGTAACATACAGAAAATGCAGGGATACACAGCAATACGGTACACACCACAGATGGAAATGAGCAACTGAATCTAGTTAGAACCTTTTTAGCCTGCAGAGTATTACAGAGAAGTGAAGATACCACCCCATTTTACTATGAGGACAGTGATGACACCCCTTTCTAGAGTTCTTGTGTGATGTGTACTGCTCAGGTCTCTTAGCAGTGTGCATTTTCATTCTAACCATGAAGGGTATGGACAGGTACCATAAACATCAGGGGAAAATATGTATAACATGAAGCAACAAAGAAGACAATGAATTTATAGTGATGACAAAGGCGAGAAACAGCAAGGACTGTGTGTGACTGGGTTGTGTGGGGTGGCTGCCGGATCAGAAGCTTGAACCTGTGGTGCAGGAGCTGGAGGACGTATCTTTGCTTTGCAAATCTTCAGTGCAGATTCTGCAAAACACAACTTCGATGTCTCTGCCTGTGCCTGCTTCATTACCGTAGCTTGTACAATAGCTAGTTCATTACTGGAGTTTACAAGAGTGAGGCTGCTCAGTGACTAGACATTTTATTAAAATGCCACAAGCCATCTGTCATTTAACTTGTTTTGATTTGCACACTGCTGCTCTGAACCACTGAGTGAATTAAGAGCTTGTCTGCATTGTGTCCTGTGGGGTGTAAGGCAGAACAGATGCAAAGTGTGGGACCCACGGTGGAAAAGCAGTTACTTGAATGGAAATCAAAAGGGTTTTCTGATTATTTTGAGAAGAAACCGAGACATAAGAAGTGGGAAATGAAACAAAACGTGCTCTGGAGCACCAGAGGATACAAAGAGTGTATGTGAAAATCAGATGAGGTGTTAAGAATAGCAGAAGACACCAACACAATAGGAAGCTTACTGTGTAAACTGAAGAGGATAACGTTCATAGGACAAACCCTTTAGGTTTTAGTGTTAAAAATAATTATAAAGGAATATAGGAATAATAAAAAATAATAATCTTGGAATAGCTACAGTCTTAAGAGTAATACTGAAGGCCAAGGGCCTAAAATGTAGAAAACTCATCTTCAGAGGGGGTTTTTTATTTAAGGAGAGCAGTACAGACCTTTAACAGGGTTTTTTTTGTTTCATTGAGGAACCAAAGTCTAAGAGCACAATTATATCAGAGATGATTTTCTAGTTTTAAACAAGGAATTAAGTGGAACAACTATGAATTTTTCTCTGTTTCGTGTGGGGAAATGTACAAAGCAATAGTAGGACTTTGTTCTATCTGGAATTATAATTAAAATGCAACACACAATTTTGATATAAGTATGCCGGTGTTTCCTTCCTTTCTGACTTAATGCAAAAAAAATCTTATTCAACATATCTAGGTTTCTGGGTTTTACATTCGTGCTTCAGAGGGGAACTAAAAAAAATGTCATGGAAAGAAAAGGTGGAAAACAAAATGGGCATTACATTAGATGATGAAGGAAAGCAGTACAGAATTTTCCAGACTAAAGAATTAATCTAGGGATATTTTAGTCTGTGATTTGTTGGGGAATTATTCCAATGGAAATGGTACAATAAAACATTTCTTTCTGTTCTTTAATTTGATTCTATGATGTTATGCCATTTCATTGTTTTTGTTTTGAACATGCCTGGTAAAAAAGTCTATATTGTTTGCCTTATTTAGTGTTCAGACTGAGATACTGCTTGAGACTTTTGAAGATATAGGGTTTTGATATTTTGTAGCAGGTCTTGTATATAACCTTTATTATGTTGGTTATTAACAGATAATTCATACTATTTGGATTTCCTCATAATTCTGTTTGAGGAATGTGAGTATTGATTGACACATTTGCTTGAAGCTAATGATTTGTATGTGTGAAGTCCTCATCACCACCTGCAACAGCCTTCTATAATAGTGTAAGACAGAAAAAAATTAAAATCCTAAACAATAAAAGTGATATCAGGAGGACTGGAAATGGTGCGGATATGCAGCAAAGGGAAAGGAAAGGTCATTAACTAGCTCAGAGACCTAGGGCAAAATACATAGGCTGAGTCAGGGTGGGTACTCCCAGCAGTATGAGACTAAAGAGAGAAGTGGAGTGATGAGAAGGAAAAAAAAAATATCTCTCAGCATCCAGAAACATACCTTACATCCACAAATAAGCTAATTATCCCACATTATTCTGTGAAACCAAAAAATTCTTCTCCATTATGTACTGGGTGAGGATCTTTGTTACTGATTAAAGGCTGAAATATACAGGTGACATAGAGATTAGTGATTTTTTCCAACCCATAAATTTGTGTGCCAACACATGGATGGGGGAAAAAAAAATCATGAAACACAACCATGTTATAAAAGCACTATTGCCAGCTGTTTCTGAATCCTCTGATTTGAGGAGGAGCAGGTATTTTTCTCATAATTATCCATATCTTGGGAAAAAAAATAAATTCTGAGAGTATGTAGCATTATATGTTTGTTCTAGAATTGAGTATTTAGTTAGAAGTGGGTGTGGTGCAAAACTTCGGCGAAATTGTCAGTTGTTTGTAAAACCGGCTGCTGTCTGAGCACTGGAGAGGCGGCAGCCACTAGATGTCAGGAGAGCCCCGCAGGGGCCCGGGCTTTCTCCTTTGGACCAAAAAAGCAGGTTCAGACTCGTGGGGTTTGTTTTTTCCTTGGGAAAAAGGAGCAGGTTCACTTCTATTCTGAGAGAACTTCCAACCATCTCATTTTTCCTCGGGATCTCAGCGAGGTTGCATTAGGGACAAATTTTATCCACTGTGTATTTTGGCAACATCTATTAAGCTTTTAAACACTATCTGCACCTTAAACGTATGAACAATTGCCATGTTTTGGCACACCCCATCATTTTCTCCTTCACAAAATGTTCACTTAAAAGTTCTTTTGATCGCTTGGAGAACTAGTTTGTAACAGAAAAAAAAAAAAAGTGAGAGTAAGCCTCTATGTCTAGCAGTGCATGAATGACAAATCTGTTGTTCTTATCCTAAGAAACTCCCTTTAAGCACCCTGTAGAAAAATTGCATATTCCAGAAAATGCATTATATACTAGGAAACTGATCATCATCATTTATTTAATGATTATGATTATATTTTCTAGCTTCTGATTTACTTATACATCCGTATCATCCACAAAGATTCTTAATTTCACTTCTATTTTATAAAGTTATATGAAACACAGAAGAAACATTAATTTCATGGTTCCAACAAAATGAAGAATTTGAAACCCAGACATTCCTAACCTACCTAGCAACAAAGCAAAAATTTTAACAGCTTGTGTAGTAATTCCTTTGTGTGTGACACAGCAAATTCTCAAACTGGGCCATTTTTGTATTATTTTGATGATAATATGGATGTTTGATATACCTCTTGAGGTTATGGCATTTCAAAGATGTTTTAAACAAAGTTGCCAAATCTTGTAACAAAAGCACAATTTGGAATTTATGTCTAAGTCACAGACCAAACAAAACAGCCACAGAAACCTGGAGAGGAGTTTTGCTGCTCTGCATTCCAGACTCTGAAAGTGTCTTCTAATTTTTTTTTCCTAAACCACTCTCTGTTTACAAATTTTCATTGAACTAAAACTTTTAAAAATTATTTTATGTTAGTATCTTGCAACTAAGAATTCCCTATTATTATAATTAATATGATGAATCTTATAAAAAGTCTTGCAGGTCTGAGTCAGATTCAGCCCAGCTGGGTTCTTTGAAGGACCAGAATGTCTATATGGTGACCTCGTTTGTATTACAAATGTGTGATCTATGACAGAAAGTTTCAAAGCAGAATAAGTGCAAGTGGGCGCAGTTCCTTTCTCGCTTTTTAGAAATCTGGCCCCAGTGTAGAAAATGTTATTGCACATGTGAATTCTTGCACAGAATTTTGTGAAAGAAAGAATTTGAGGTTAAATTTTGTGAGAAAAAGCATCTCCTCCCAAAACAGACTAAATCAAAATAAGTCTTAAAAAACCCCTGTAGTGACAACTCATTAGGTCCTCTTAAATTATGTAAGACAATTGCACAAATATAATCTATAGCCTTTCAGTCCCACCAGTCAACACCATTCCTAAGAAGTGGTTTAGTGAGGTTTAGCCATGTGTCCCTGCAAGATGGGCAATGTTTTCTGCCACGGAAATCACCTGAAATAACCCAGCAACAAGAAGTAGATGGTGAGAAACACGGCAGACCTGTTCTTCTGAATCCCAAGTAATTTTCTGTCCCTAAAGGCAGGTACCTGGTCCCTTAGAGGTACCTACAGAGACAGCAGCCTGTGAGACAGGTATGTTACTGCCAGCAGTGCAGCTGCTCCCTGCAAAGAACCCGGGCCAGATGAGCAGCTTCTAGAGTTTGTCTTAATTCCCGCTGTTGTCAACACACAGAAGAGCTGCCAAGAAATGCAGCTTTAAAGACAGCAAACTTTTTTATATTTTTACATTGAAATGGTTTTAAATCCATCTTAAAAGACACACTTGGCATGATGCCTCATGACTTTGATGGTATGGTTTTGACAGACCTTGGTGTTCCTTAGCAGGGCTGAGAATCCCTCTCATTTAATCCTAGTGCTATGAGAATAGTTAGGGAAAAGGCAGATGCTCTAATTAGGCTGATGATTAAAGACAGGGCTGTGAAAAGGAAATAAAAGATTCCTCCTGTTGCACCTGTACACAAATAGCATGAGATCTACAGGGATTTTCACTGCATCAGCTGATGTTTTGCTTCGTGCTATACTTTTTATAAAAATCTACTTTATTATTTGAAATACCTCCCTTCTGACTACAACCTTTCCCTCTCTCATTTGCACAGCAGACACTGACATAAATGAAGACTGGTGTTCTTCTCGTTTTGTTGTTGTCGTTGTTATTTGTTTTTGTTGTGGTCTACTGCACTGAGAATCAATGCACAGAATTATATTAATTTTGAACTTCTCTTCTTGATGATGCAGCTCCACAGAAAAACAAGTACCTCCGTCTGCCCCTCCCCAATAAAAGAAGTTAAATAAATCCAGAACAAAATGTAGTTTTCTTTTTATTAAGCAAAAAAGGCTATATTTTTTATATTTTTGAAATATAGCAACAGTCTTATAGAGACTATTTAAATTTTTTAAAAATATTCCATAATCAGTTTAAATCAAAATAATGTAAAAGAACCTCAAAAGAAGAGTATTCTGCAAGCTATCATCCAGCCACAACAGATGAAATACCATCAATTTTCTTTTGCAATAATTTCTCTTGAAACCCCTGTATTATAACAGAGATAAGGATGTACTGCAAAAGAAAAAACTAATTTCACAGTAGTATCATAGCTATTTTAAATCCGGTCCCCAAATCCTTACCATACAAAACAAGAAAATTAAAAGACACAATGAATGCTTTTAAACTTTTTTCTAGGCACAGAGACATTTGTGCTTCATTCATTCCACATCATCGCAGCCACCAAATTCAACAGATACGCTAGTGTTGCCCTCAAAAACTTCATGCACCTACCTGAAGAGTCTTTTCCTCACAGCTTCCAGATGTTTTTTTATCCACCTTGCAAGGTGCCCAAGGCTATTTGTCTCCAGCAAAGCTGAGACTGGCCAGCAGATGAAAAAACGAGCTAATGCAGCTAGCTGTCACTAAGTGAATTTCCTAAACTTTTCTCTTGAAAGAAATGAGAGCAGGAGAACTCTTGTTGCTTTTCCTATGTTGGATTTCTTATGTCAGGCAATTAGGATGAAGGAGATGCTTTCAGCAATGTTGTCACTGCTTGATATCCAGCTTAGTTCAGCAGCACCATGAAACTACAAACATCCCCCATCTATTGGTATAAGCTTTATTTACAAGGTGGGGCAGAGGAGAGGTGTGCAGGTAGACCCCTCCTTTCACCACATCACTTAAGCCAGGGATGAGGAAATTTAGAAGTAAAGCATCACCCTTCAAAAGACAAATATATAGTTTGTTATTCTTAGAAGTGTCATCAGAGAGTCTTCTTCATAGAGAACAGATTTAAAAGTTGAAGCCCTGGGTTTCGACACAACTTATAGTGCCAAGTGATGACATTTGACCTCTGAATGGTGTCTCTCCTACTCTATTAAAACGGGAAATACACAAGTATGGTGATAAATGCAGCTTCCATGGAAATAAAATGTTAACTCTATTGTGATCCTTATTGTATAAAGAAAGTAGAAGGATTTCACCTTTTCAGAATATCACAACTGCCAGCAAGAGACACTAATTTTGTGTTAAACCTCAGTTACTGCTGCTGTTACTAGCTGTCTACTGGCATGCTGCCAACTACCTCTGTGAAGTACAATAGGGATTACAAGTACTCATTGATTATACTATTGGGTAGAATAAGGGACTCTCATTCTAGCATTTCTCATTCATTTTGTCATTGCTTTCTCTTTGAAAGAGACCAAATGGGTCCCAGCAGGTGAAAGCAAAGAAACCCGAAAGGCTCCCTTTGATGAATGAAAATACCACAACCGCCCTCTCCCCACCTCTGGAGATTAAAAAACCTTATTAAATCATGCCCCGTTAGATATTGATTGAGAGGGAGCTAAACCAAAACCAACAATAGCAGCATGGATCAGGGAACAATGCTTTCATCAGCGGGCACTGAACACAAATAAGTTTTTCTGTCCCTTTGCTGTGCAGATTTTGTTGTGGTTTTATGTGTTTTTGGTTTTGTTTGTTAATTTGTTTTGTTTGGTTGGTTGGTTTAAAAAAGCCCCAACAAAACAACAACAAAACTATTTACTTTTGTTTAAACCATTATTAAAGAAATTTATGAAATTATGCCAGCTTACAGATAACTAGTTGCTGTCCCTGTAGCATGAGTGATTTCTCTCTCAGATTGCCTCAAGAAATACCACATACAATGATGAAATTAAGAATCTTGTTTTTTTTTTTTTTTTCATTTAGAATTTTTAACTCTTCTAATCAATTATTGCAACTGCCACTGACTTCATGACACCCTTAATTACTAGAAGAATGATTTTGAACAAACTGTGAATGGAAGAAATGAAACCATTTCATAAACTTTTCTTCTGGAAAACAATGAAGGAAACCACTGGGTTTAAAACAATGCTTTATTTTGTGTTACTTTTATGAGTTGTCTGTCATGCATTTTTAAAACCCACTACAAAAATACCCTTCCTCACGTCATCTCAGTCTTGAATATGCTTCCCTTTGAGGAGACCTTTTTAAAAGGACTGTGAGTTAACTGTCAGCCATTTATTTATCTTTAAAACATAGTGCATTTCAGATGGGAAATAATGAAACATGAATAAACACACATTTAATCTTACAGGTGTCCTTCTTCTGATAACAGAGAATCTCGAGCCAGACTCTGAAGAATTTATTGGTTTTAAATATTTCACTTGGGATTTAATTTCCTTTTATCATGTCAATTGCCTTTAGGTGTTTCTTGTCACAGGAAGAAGATCCCTGAATCAAGTACATTGCTTAAAGAAATAAAAATAGAATAATTATAAAACCAGTCCATTTTAAAACAATATCAATGTTCTGTGTAATAGGTGATTCCTAAATGCACTAAACTGTGTAAAAAATTTGCGTTTGAATTTATTTTGGCTGAAGAATTGAATCATCATCCAGATCATAACACTCTGAAAACTAATGTTATTTTTCATCACTAGCAAAGAAATGCATTTTCTTCTGTTGATTATTAATAGACTTATTTGAGGGAGTTGTGGTGTTCTGTATGAAAAACCTCTTTTGGCAATCAAATGCATTTTTCTGGTATAGCTGGAATTGTTACAGAACTTCAGAACACAACAGTCAGATCTAAAAATTGCTTTGATAGATGTAAAATAAAATTAGAGGAGTATAAATAATGTCTTTATACTACGAATATGAGAAATAAAACAGCTTTTATTGGTGAAAATTTGGTANATTATTTTAATAATATTTTATATCCATATTAATATTTGATTGATTTACACTATCTTTATCAGTTGCTATTTAATATTTTCCATCTTTTTTTTGCCTTTTCCATGTAACGGCTCCAAGGATTATCTTTTGTTTTCATACTGTAACCTGATCTAAAACATTAATAAATACTTATTAAAATACTCCTCTATAAAGCTAACTGTGCAATTCTATGTCTAAAAATTGCAAATGTTTATTTCTATTTAAATTGAAAGCAAAGTTTCAAGTTATACAGACATCTGTTTTGTTGTTTGTTGGGAGTATTTTTAGGCAATTTTTAATGTCAAATTTACAATAGTAAAATCCATGTAAGACACAGAGATGAGATTTAAAACAGTGAGTTTCAAGTCATAATGTGAAAATTAGGGATTGGCTTCAGAGTACAACATCTTGAACAGGTTTTATAAAAACAGCTTGCCAGTTACAGGTTTTAAATTTTTGTATTCTGATGAGGAATAATTAACTGGCTGAAATATATGGCTAATTGTATTTTCATTTGGTTTGACTTTTGAGGCTCAAATGTTACATGCTATTTTAGTACTACTGATTGTCCATTTCTAGGTAACTCTGTGCTCTCAGGAAGAACATCTAAAAATCAGTCTTTTAGTTGTAAGGGAATCTGGTAATTCAACAATTAGCAACTGCTTTGCAATAAGGAGCCCTGTGAAAAGATGTGGCTCAGGTTGTTACAAGATTTTTCCTGTTTTATATTCTCTTCTCTCTAGGTATAGATCTCTAGTAATTCTTCAAACTCTTTTAAAAAAACCAAAATTACTCAATTTACTCAAATTATTCAATGATTTTTTTTGCTATATTTTGTATAATGCTATATTTTGTATTTCTGTTTGTCTTATACCAGATGTTGGGAGTGATTATAGTTTCTAACATTGGAGGAACTTTTAATGATCTATTCATTTTTGCTCTAACGTTGCATTTCAACACTGTCGAAATCAACAAATTTAAAACAGTCTAGCTCTAATGAAGAGGCTGTACTTGAAAATTTCCAATTTGAGTAATTTATTGGTCTTTTAACCTTACAATTTTAAATATTGTGCTGTACCTTTAAGGTAACAAAAAATGTATGGAAGCAGTACTTTGATGCCAAGCATTCACTTTAACTTTTCAGTAATGTTTTAGTGCTCTCAGATTACCTAGAACTGAGTGGGCTGTATTCTGCTGCCTATTTATGCAAACCCATGAGCTGTCATGCCCTGTTACATTAGCATAACACCAATTACCAGAATTTATCAATTAGGTTGTGATGCTGCTTCAGCCAACGTGAAGGGAGAGAAAACACTCATGAGTTCAGGTATTAAAGTTGCTTAAATATGTATTTAAAGTTACTGTAAACTGTAGGCTGTTAAAAATAGGAAGTTTTTTATGGAACTTGAATACATTCACTAAATTGTTTGAATAGCATTCACAGAATTCATGTAAAATTTTAAAGCTTGCTTCCATTACATTATTACACATATTCTAGTTAGTAAGACTTGATTTAGATGATAATTCGCATTCTTTGGTCTATGTACTGAAGACATAGATGCAGATCTTCGTACAGATGTAGAAAAATACATATATATTCTTTATGGATCAAATTTAATGAAACAGCTTTTCATCAAAGTTGATCTAGTGAAGGGATAAGATTTTAGGGGAATTCTCATCATGTTCTTTTATGAGTTAAGAGGTTTTTTTAAGATCTCTGTATAGTCATGGTGGAAAAGTGTTGGGGAGTATTTAGAGCAGGAACCTCATGATGTGCTCTCAGACCAAATGTCTCGTGATATTGGTTACTCAAGCGCTGGCGGCTGAACTCCTCTCATTCTCCTTCCCTGTCCACTTTCCAGGAAGAAGAACATTCACCTTCCTACAGCACACCTCTAGAACTATGCCAGCCTTCACCAGTGTTTTTCATGCCCCTCCACAGACAAGATACTCATTCAGCAGTTGCTACCTCAGGAGTCAGAAGGTGTTTTTCTTTAAAATCAGCTTGTATGGTCAATCTAACAAACACTATGGATTCACACCTTATCCTTCCATAATTTTGAGTCAATTGCCAGGTGTATCAGACATTTTTTCCAGGCACCACAATCCTCTCAGGACAAAGTGTGACCAATGCCTATGTTCCTACACAACACACCAGAATTCAATAAATATAAGAAAAAGGACCAAAAAATAAAAATTTAAAAAAAAAAAAATCAGCTTATTACATCCAGGTTCAGAAGACAGCTTTCTGTAGTGTCCTTGTTTAAAAGGACAGTTGAAGTGAATTCAGATGAATTCAATATCAGATTTTTGAGACTTGTTTAAGTATAAAGATAGATAAAAACTTTTATTAAAACAGAGAAAAAAAAATGTTAAGAACACCCTTATATTAAAAGAAAACACCAGGTACTGGCCCCACCCTTTTGTTCAAAGAAAACACCCTTATCAAACAATACAAAAATCTGGGAATTGAACGAATTATCTGAGGGTAAGCAGAAGAGGAAGAGAGGAAACAAAAAAACAAATAAAAAAAAATTGGAATAATCATCTTAGTCAAACCAGAAATGTGTGGTGCAGGGGAAAGGATCTGAGCTGCAGCNCCCAGCCCCCCACCGGGACCCCCTGACCGCCCCGGCCACAGGGGGCACCGGGCACAGGCACCCTGCAGGCCCACGCTGCCCAGGACAGGTACCGGGCCCAGAGCCACACCCCCCACGCCAGGAGCTCACTACAACCGGGACACCCCGGGGCCGCGGCAGGCAGGGAGGGTGCGGGGGGGGGAAAGAGGGGACCGCCAAAACCATGCCCTGGTCCAGGGCACCACGGCAGGCAGGAGGTCCCAGGGCCGCGGGCCTTCCCACACCGAGGCGGCAGACCCGGGGTGGGGGAAGGGAAAGACTGGTCAGCCCTGCAACACCTCACTGCAGGACAGGGGCCCCAGCCCCGCCTGGGCAGGCACACCCCTCACCTGCAAACAAAAGTGGAAAAAGTTTTCCTCAAAACAAAACCATAACAAGTGCTCCCTAGAGAACTGAATGCTACACTTAAGCTTCAGTGAAAGATGTGAAATGTTATCAACATGAACTTTAACCTGGATGCACTACAAAAGTCTATATGATGAATATATGTCTTTCCAGGTACAACAGCTCCTGCTTAGACTTTGAACCAGTGCAGCCTGTGGAGCCCATGTTCTGTTGCAGCAGGAAGTGTATTCACTTTCAACCTCTGTGTTTAAATTTTGAACTATACCATCCTATTAGCATAACATGTGCACTTAACTTGCCCCATAAAGAAATTATATTTAGTTGATTACGCTTCTATAAACACACATTCAAAAGTGTCTGTTCAATTTTTATCTCCAGTCTTATATTAAGGTTTTTAACATTTCTCTTTTCATTCTCCTTCTAAATTTCTTGAAATTTCTATTACATGGTGTTGTGGTTTTAAGTAGCCAGAGTTTTTATGAGCTGAGGGGGGCTATGAGAGAGGTTTCTTTAGGAAGCTGCTGGAAATTTCTTAGCTACAAGCTAGCCATGGTCAGCTGGTAACACCTCTGTGATAACATATTTAAGAAGGAGAAGAAAAAAAAAGCTAGGCAGAACATCATGGCGGCTTAAGAGAGAGGAGAGTGAGAAGTTTGATTAACACCAAGGTCAGAGAGAAGGAGAAAGAGAAAATGCCTTAAACACTGAAATAGGGCCCCAGCAACCTGTGGGGAACTATAGGAAGTGAAGATTCGCCTGTAAACCCGTGGAAGACTCCATGCTATAGCAGATGAGTGCTGGAAAAAGAGAGGCTGTGATCCTGTGGGATTTTTGATGTCCATGTCTGGAGTGGGGGCCTGATGGAGTCCTGTAGGCCGTGGGAAGAAGAGACCCACACTGGAGTAGCAGAGCAGCATTTCCTGGGAGGACTGGTGCCCCATAAGAACCTACACTGAAGCAGCCAAGCAGCTGGCACCTGAATGACTGCATCTATGGTAAAGTGACTTACGTGACAACAACACCTGAATAAGCTGTTGTCAGTATAATCCGCAAAGTAGTTTTGTAACAGACTGTTTTCATGGAGAAGACTCCACGAGGAAAGCTGGGATAGGACTCTGTCTCTTCTGAGTAGCAGCAGAGACAATGTCTGACTGTAACCCCCACCCTCCTGTCTTCCCGGGCTGCTGAGGGAAGGAGAAAGATCTTAAAGGGAGGGGTGGCAGGGAGAAAGGTGTCTGTAACATCTATCAAACTTCTCACTCTTAAACTCTTAAGCTCTAATTTTAGTAGTAGTAGTAGTGAATACTTAATATTCTAAGTGTTGTGGTTTTAACACTAAGTTAGAGGCTGCTTTGCTTGTGAAATAGTTAATAAACAGTTGCTTGTAATCCTTATCAAAAAGTTGAAGTTTTTTTGCCCTTCTCTCAAAAACTTTGGATGTGTGTGAGTCTTTGGCATTTAGCCAGAGTCAAACCATAACACATGGTGACAATGAAGCATTTATTAGCTACTCTTGTTTGCCAAATAGATAGTTGTTCCAATCAAGGAACTCGATTTTCGTACATTAAAATTACTTACGATTGTTACTAATATATGATAGTATAAGAAAAGTGTACCCTTGTTCAGTCTTGGGAGGATT
Organism: Calyptomena viridis; assembly: GCA_013390005.1. Classification (NCBI taxonomy): domain Eukaryota; kingdom Metazoa; phylum Chordata; class Aves; order Passeriformes; family Eurylaimidae; genus Calyptomena; species Calyptomena viridis. Next base: position 4,730 of record WEIV01017813.1, on the reverse strand, counting down.
CTCTTAATATGGTTAAATTTCAATGTCTTCACTCTGTACATTTTCCATAAACAAAAAAAAATCTCACAATGTGTTCTATATTGCTTTTAAGTACTGTAACTATATGTGCTTAATGAGCTTGTATGTATGATTGCCTGCATCTCTGTTTCCTCACTTATACCATCATCACTGTACTTATAAGTTACATTAAAGCCTTTAACATCTCCAATGTCAAGACGGCAATCCACAAAAAAATCAATGTAGAGTTTTTAAATGAACTTTAACCCCTTACTGAATGCATCTAAAATTGCAGATGTGGTACCCTGTGTCATGTCTCACTCCAGTCAGTAACCAAGCCCCACTGTCGTGGTTTGACTCTGGCTAAAAGCCGAGAGCCCACACATAGATCTAAAATTTCTCAGAGAAGAAAAAAAAACCTC
>WEIV01017811.1:0-27971 GCA_013390005.1 Calyptomena viridis | reverse complement strand
AACTTTATTCCCTGATGGCCTCCTAAACACCCCTCTGAAAATACACATACCTTTGAGTATCAAAGAGAGAAATCAAAGAAGTGGAAGGTCTGTGGAGATGTGGCCAGTCTCTGCTGAGGTTCAGCTTGCCAGATCAATCAGCTTTGTGATTATTGCCATCAGTTTAAGGATTTCTTCCTTCATTTTAAGGGAGCCAGTCTGCATAGAGGGAATCCATGACACATCACCACGTAGTATTGTGCCACCAGCACGTGTATTATATGAGGAGTTTGTCATTTCACTCTGTATTTTCTTAAAGCCAAATCCTGGGAAGGAAGCGAGTCCTGCCACTGACCCACATATTCACGTTATTTCAAAATAGGGCAGGATGGTAACAACTTACCTCTTTGCCTACATTTTTCTTTCTACACTCAGACACAAAAGGTTGGTGTTTGAGTTTTTCTGAGAGCCACATGCTCTGCTGGGTTGAATGAAGGTTGATGGAAGCACAAACAGCTGCTGCTGGTGGGACACTTCCATACAGCACCTCAAAGTGTGCCTGGTTGGACACATGGATGGGATTTCATTTGATTTAGGTTCCTACAGCTGACACTTCTAAGCTTACTTCTACAAAGCCAGAGTTTGAAAGGATCCCTCTTTTGGCACCACCTTCTCTTCTTGCTCTTTACGACCAAAAATTCTGGATTACTGCACAGCACTTCCTAACTAAAAAAAAAGATTCACTTCAGAATAGGTACAGAAGCTGACAGTGAGTTTGCCAGGAGCTGGGAGTTTCAGTCAGTGCTGTGTGGTTTTTGTAAGCAGCTTTGAAGTGAACAGCAACACACGTAAGTACTGAGTCACATAACGAAGTTTCAGTGTTGGAAGGCAAGAAGGGCAGAGCAGGCCACACCTTTGACATTTTGCCCATATACAACAAAACATCCCCGGCTGTGCACTTGCTGCTTGGAAAGGTTTTCAGAACCTCATGATGCACCACCACAGTATCTGAGACAGGCTGTACCTGGACAGCACAGACCCCAATGGCAAATTCCAAATGAAAAAAACAATAAAGTAATTGTTTGAAAATGTGGACAAAAGAGACATTGCTTTATGACAACTCTCTCTAACCTGAAAGTAGCATTTTGGGCAGAGAAAAGTTCTTTCTTCTTCAAGGCCTCACTGTTCAAACACAGAAGTACAAGCTACTAATTCATTATTCTGATGTTGATAAGTAAGAAAACAACATACCAGCTTATTTATGTGCTTTAGAAAGCTAATTTTGCTCCAAAGTCTGCTAGAGAAGTAGCTGTTCCATTTCACAGCTGTTAGAGCTCATTCTAAGACACACACACTGAACTCTCTGTTTAATCTTAGAAGGAAGCTTTTTAACAAGCATTTCTGAACTAAAACCACATATAAAACCTTCGCATATTTGAAATACAGCAACTGATAAACAACACACACACTGCAAAGCAACTTCAGCAAACAACAATTGCTCCAGCACTACTAGAAAAGAGCATGGAACTAAACTATAAGTAAAGAAACCACATAATATTCTCTCTATTGGGTAAAGTGTTGCGCTGGGAACGCCGCTTCTATGTCCTGGCTAGCGGCGACGACCTCAGCCGCCAACAGCGGGGGAAGCCATTCCTGATTTTGAGAAATGGAACGGCTTCTTGGAGCCTTAGCTGCTTATTGGCTGGGGCTCCACGCCGAACCTTATTCCCAAACGACTTTGGAGGGCAAAGATGAGGAGAAGACTTATTTGAGGTGTTTTAGTCCAGAGTTTTATTGAGCTTCTGAGACGGCAGATTCTCAGAGCTCTCTTCAACTCCAGGGGAACAAACTCAAAAAAGTGAATCTGCTCTCTGTGCAGCAACTTTTAACTGGGTGTGGGAACACGGGAGGGATTTGGGAATTTGCCAATAGACAACTGGGACAGGAGGGTTCAGGGATGGATGGGCATAGGAGAAGAACCAATAGTAACCAGGGGTGGAACTGGGAGAGCCTCAGGGCAAATGAAAGACAAGGTTTAAGGTAAATGACAGGGAAATATCTGGAACACAGGGTGGGTATCGGGGGATTGACAGAACTGGAGGGTGTAGATTTTGACAGAACATACCATTCTAACAAAAGGGGGAACAAACCATTCTCAACTCCATGCACACAGCACCACCGTAAAGATGAATTCTGAGCCATGCTTATTTCTGAAGTGGATGATGGGGTTTGGTGGCCAAGTATCACATCTGCTTTTAAGAGTGGTAAAATGTAAAAGAGAGAGGATAGGTAGGTAATAGACTTATTTGCTACATTTGTTAAGTAGCAACCTTTTAACAATCTACCCTAGTTAGGAGAAGCTAAATAGCAGCATTTACATTCAAGAAACTAAAGAATTCATAGAGGAAATTCATATTTCAGTTGAGTTATTGCAATAAATAATAAATGAAACCTAAGGAGTTGGAAGCTGACTCTACTGTGAAAGCCCAAGTCAGAGATAAGACAGAAACTGCTAAGAGTGAATAGGGGTGAAAAAACTTCTTTATATGTTGATTTAAGCTCTAGAAACAACAGGCATATTGACTCAGAAGCATAAAACCAGAAGTCTGATTGAATTCTATTATGAAGGTACACTTAACTACTTTCCTTTTTGAAGTGTTTCCAGTGATGCCTCTCAAAATTCAGGACCTCTGCTGCTACTTTGTAAATTTAATGAAGCAGTAAAAGAGTCCCAGATATTGGCCTAAAAAGAGTTGGGTAAACAACAGTATCTTCCATTAATATAAATAAGTCTGGATCTGCATAAAATCATGGCCTTCAAACATTTTCTCTGGTAAAAAATAAATTAAGTCGTACTTCCCTTGGGCCCATTTTAATTAAGCAAGAATCCTCAAGGATAAATGAACAAAATTAGCTCACTTTAGAGCACAGTGAACTCCATTGACAGGTGGGAGTTAAACCTAGTGGGACACTTCCAGAGGGAATCTGGGTGGGATCACAGGTTGGGCAGGAGAAGTTCTTGAGATCTTGAAAGAGATTCAGATAGTCCTGAAGTATGTTTTAAAGTAAAAATCCATACCTGAAGCATCACAAGATTCACCTGCCAACAGAACCTGAGTTTTCAGATGCTATATGATATACCAGAAAGAAAATGGGGAGGAGGATTCCTGAATGTACAGCTGTATGGAAACTGCAACCTATACTGCACATGGGAAAACTGTGATCTAACATCATCCATAAACAGTGGTGTTCACCACAGGGACACTACTAAAATAAATAGAAATCCACACAACAGTGACAGCCTTAATTCCATGGCATTCAACACCCAACTCCACTTGCATCTCTGTTCCTGTAGCTGAGAATTTGCAGATACATTAATCATGAAAATGTGCATGATGCCTATTTTCATGCATCTCGCTGTCACTGCCTTCATGATGAACTGAATGCATTTGGCCTCTTTTTCATCCAAAGCTGCACTGATTTAAGCAGAGGGACTTCAAACCCATTTAGTCAATTGTTGGCAAAAGCCTGTAAGATCTATTTATTTTGGTTTAGCTAACATGAACTGGGAATACACAGTAAACCAAAGCTAAGCATGAGTAAGACCCTCTTAAACTGAAATAAAGTTGTTTTCATTGTGAATGCTTAAGTAAAGCTATTTTAGAATTCTGCTCCAGTTGAATCAGCTTCACTTTCCCACCTAGATGAGGGCTTTGTTTCAAAGGTGCTTTTTTTGCCTATCAGGTGTGTGGGAGTAGTGGACGAACGACAGAAGTTAAGATTTACAGAGGAAGGATCTGCCCCTTTCCCAGAGTGGGAAAGAAAGGAGATCACAGCTGCTGTTTCCCAGATAAAATAAGGTCACAAAGGTTCCCTAAACACAGATAAACACCTGCAGCTGGAAGAATGCAGTGATTTAGAGATATCATTGATCAATCTTCTATGCAGGGACTGGATGGAATTTTTGACCAATCAGCGATCCATCATCGAACAATGAAACCCTTATTTCACTACTCCAAATTTAGAAATGTTGACTATAACACTCACAAAAAACCTCCATAAATCCTTTTGGAAAAAAAGTATATAAAGCAGTGTCAAATTGGTAGAATTTGAGAGAGAAATTTTCCATCCTAACCATGGAAGAAGGTGATGAGCTCTTCCCTCTCACGCTGGGACGCTGGGTGAGATAAGCTGTAACTTACGTATTGTTACCTGTTTGCTTTAGAACTAACACTTTGCTTTTCTTCATGATATTCTTAATAGACTGTTTTGCTTTAGAACTTGTGTGCATGTTTCATCTTATGCAGTTTTAAACTGTGTCTTTTGTAATTAGGTTTATCCTCGATTATTTACAAACCCTCTATCTTGTCACAATGTATCTTAATAAAAGGTGTTATTTTGTAACTGTTTAGAGTAAATCCTTATAGAAAGGTCCTGGAAGTTTTGTCGACGACAAAATAATATTTTGGGGAGACCCGCTGAGGGGTCCCCTGTCTGCTAATCAAAGCTCCCCTTAAAGGGATTGTTGTGAAGCATGAACATGGACCCAGGAGGCAAGCCAAATCAGTTTAATACAATCACACAGCTGTATTTGTACTTACAGAAGCAGAAGCAGCAAGCAGCAACTATTCTCACACAGCAACCATGGCAACTTATTGCTATCAGTGTTTACAAGAGCTATTTTTAAAGGTACTGGAACTATAGTTGTTCGAAGCAACCAAAGTTTTTCATCTATTTTGCAACCTTATAATGGCTACTGTAGTAGCCGGTTCATCCATGAGGCAGAGAGATAATAAGAAGGCTCGACTCCATGAAATTTTCTCAAGCATTTATTTAACTACTTGTGCGCTGGCATTTTAAGCATTCTAAGCATAGCAAAGCATTCTAATNGATTCTCCCCTTTAAAAAAAAAAAAGAAACTAACCTTTGTGTTCTGTTTTAAAGAAAAACAGTTTATAAACTGTAGATGAACCTCTTATCTGGTAAATCTCAAAATCCATTAAATGGCTTGGAAAGCAGCAGTGCAGGGGGGGAAGGCATTATAAATCATCCAGAAAAAGAAATATAGACCCCAAGTCCATCTCATTCCTGGTGGGCAGAGCTCATACAAGTTTTTCTGGCTATTGAGTAATGCCTGAGTTTTTTTTCACTTTTATACAGGCAATTGCCACTGTATGTACTTANCAATAACTTGGGAACAAGATTCTCTTTGTCCAACCACTGGGATGAAGCCATGTCCAGTCAGAGCCTTACTTCTACTCATGCTCGGGGAGAAATTTGGCCTACAGCATGAGGCCACAGGCTACTATCTAAGTTACATTTTTTCATAGTTTTGCATTCCTACAAGGGATATCGAATACACCCTCTGAGCAATGAATCTGATAAAGTGAAGGTTTCTCACATAAGAAACACTATCAGACTGCTCAGGCCAATAAAGGGGTTCAATTTACCCAGGACTCTGACAGACAAATAAAATACTAAGGGTCAAGAGATTCTCCCCTTTAAAAAAAAAAAAGAAACTAACCTTTGTGTTCTGTTTTAAAGAAAAACAGTTTATAAACTGTAGATGAACCTCTTATCTGGTAAATCTCAAAATCCATTAAATGGCTTGGAAAGCAGCAGTGCAGGGGGGGAAGGCATTATAAATCATCCAGAAAAAGAAATATAGACCCCAAGTCCATCTCATTCCTGGTGGGCAGAGCTCATACAAGTTTTTCTGGCTATTGAGTAATGCCTGAGTTTTTTTTCACTTTTATACAGGCAATTGCCACTGTATGTACTTAATCAATTCAGTATCACCAGAGTGGAGTTGCAAGGGAAGGGAGGAGCAGAGGGAGGAGGGAAGGAGCTGACAGCACTGGGCTGTGTGGTGGTGTGTTCATTGAGTTGAGAATGGTTTGTTCCCCCTATTATTAGTATGGTATGTTCTGTTAAAATTCACACCCCCAGTTCTGTCAATCCCCCAAATCCCTCCCTTTATTCCAGACATTTCCCTGTCAGTTATGAAGCCCCTCCTGAGAATCCCCCTAAACCTCGTCATCCCATTAGCCCACGTGACCTTCCCAGTTCCACCCCTGGTTATTATTGGTTCTCCTCCCATGTCCATCCATCCCTGACCCCGCCTGTCCCAGTTGCCTATTGGCCAAATCCCAAACTCCTCCCGTGTTTCCACCCCCAGTTAAAAGTGACTGCACAGAGAGCAAAAATGCTCTCTTGGGTTTGCCTCCCCTGGTGCTGAAAGAAGCTCTGTGGATCTGCCGCCTCAGAGGCTTAATAAAGCTCTGGACTATTGCACCCCAATCGAGTCTTCTCCTCGTCCTTGCCCTCCAACATCGACAAGGGACCAGTTCGGCGTAGAGCTGAATCCCAGTGAGCGGCTGAAGCTCCAAGGCATGGCCCCGTCTTTCCAGCTCAGGGGCTGTTCCCCCATCTGTCCAGTGACCACCGTCACTGTGGCTAGCTGGGGAAAAAGCGGTGATCGGTGGTTCTGATGCGATAGGGCTGCAGCTGAGACAATGCTTGATTGCAGGTATAAACGTTATACGCTGCATCAGCAAAGCTGCAGAGTGAGCCATAAATCTCCCAGGAGAGGCTTTATAGGGAAGGCTGACAATGCAATTTCAGAGTCACTGTGTTATTTTGAGACATCCTGAGCAACTAAAAATACATTGCAGCCTTTAGGAAGAAAGCAAAGGGGGAAACAGCTTCCTCCTTCCAGTGCAAAGAGGTGGGGGCAAAGGAAGGAAAGAGTTATCAGAAACCACATGGAAATGTAGCTTGGGGAAATTCCACACGTGTGTAAGCAAGCAGGTAAACCACCTGTGCTGCCAGTTGTAACAGTGAGATCCTGATGCTTGAAATGGCTTTAAATGCATGAAAGGCTGTAACCAGGGGCTTGCTCTAATCATCATTGTACTATCACCTTTAATAACTTGTCTCTACCTGAGCAGATCCAGTGCTCACATAGCAGTGATTAAAACTAAATTGCTCTCATTAACAGAATTTCCACATTCCTTCTGTGCATGTATTCCAATGCTCTCTATCAACAAACACTGAGCTTTACTATAAAAGCTGATATCAGAAAAATATCCCCATTTTATGTGGTGTGACAGATGCAAGAGACTGCAAATTTGGGGCTCGAACACGTCATCAAGAGTGCTGGGTCATGTTTCATCATTCCATGTTCCTCCCATAAGATGCTAGGATTTTGCTGAGACCCACAGTCTATGTTACTGGGCAAAAAAAAAGAGCAAAGGCAAAAACTTCAAAATGGCTCTTGAAACTGTGGTCACATTTTCAAGCAATTCTCCCTTTGGCAGGACCTGCTCAGTAAAACTCTTGGCAATGGGCAGCTCTGCAGACAGCCTGTGCAACTTCCAAAACCTAAGAGATGGGGCCTATTCCTAATTTGGCATGGGATTAGAAATCTTCTATAAGAGAAGGAATGACTGGCAGAGACTTTATTGCTGCTAGTGAGGAAGGAACCAGAGGAAACTCTCAGTGACTTTCAGATTCCATATTTAAGCTCCAGGACTGCACTTAGGGTTGGGGTTTATTTTACCTGTAAATGAAGTGAGGCTGATTTTTAGTCACTGAAACAAACCTGGATCTATAATGCTAACTATCTATCTGGCAAAATAGAATTATCCATTAGGACAAATGTTCAGTCATTCATGAAAACAAGAAAGGTGGGACTGGGATCAGCTGGTATTAGTTACAAAGGGTGAAATGCAGTGTCAGATGCCCTTTGGAAAGGCATTTTTAGTTCCATCTGATTAAACGAGAGCTAAAATATTTCTCTAACTTTGCTCTAATGCAGATACAAAGCTGTCTCAAGGAATCTTTCTTCTAGAACTGTCCAGTCTAAGATGCTCTGGGAACTCAGGTCAGGACTCAGCAAAGTGGTGCTTTTTCATGTTACCTGAATGAGAGGTACTCTGCTCAGTAAAGACAGGGTAGATGTCACAGGTGGCATTTCACACTCAATGTGTGTGAATACCTCAGAATGATATTGTGAGAATAGACCTTGATTATACCTATCCAGTGACATTATGTAAATTCACACTAAACTACCTGCATTATTTTAAACAGCTCTACGATGTAGGATGAAGGTACTGAATAACTAGGCTAAATAACCAAGTAAATGCTGTTAGTAATTCCCCTGAGCAGAGATGCTGCAGTGCCATAAGTACCACAGAGAGATGAACTGCAATCCTGATTGAAAAGGTAATTTAAAATGCAGCTCATGTCTGAACGTTGTCCTGGAAATAAGTTCAGAGCAGTTCCCAGTGCCAGGAGGAGCTGCTGCCTCTGCCATAGATGTTATGTGACCCTGAATAAATTACTCAGACTTACATTTTATCATCCTATACCAAAAGGATGACACACATCTCACAGGTGTTTAAGGAATTAACTCCTTAATGTTTGTAAAATTATTTGTGAGCCCTCTACAGGCGGTGCTGTGGAAGGGCAGACAGCACACATGGCTTTGAGCAGATTTTTGCTGTGATAAGGAAAGCTCCTGCGGGAATGCACTGCTTGGAAACTTAATGCAGCTGTTAATCCCTGTTGTGGTTTTANAAAACTGTTGTTAGTAACAAATCCACTAAGAAGCAGTTTGCAACAGACTGTTTCCATGGAGGAGACCCCACGAGGAAAGCTGGGGTGGGACTCTCTCACTCTTCTGAACAGCAGCAAAGAAAACCTCTGATTGTAAATCCCCCCCCCACACACACCTGCCTTCCCGAGCTGTTGGGGGAAGGTGAAGGATCTTAAAAGGGAGGGGTGGGGGGGAGAAAGGTGTCTGTAACAACTATCAAACTGCTCACCCTTAAACTCTTAAGCTCTGATTTTAGTAGTAGTTGTAGTTGTAGTAGTAGTAAATTCTTAACATTCTAAGTTAGAGCCTGTTTTGCTTGTGTGAAGTAGTTAATAAACAGTTGCTTGTAATCCTTATCACAAAAGTCGGGGGTTTTTTTTTCCCTTCTCTGAGAAATTTTAGATCTATGTGTGGGCTCTCGGCTTTTAGCCAGAGTCAAACCATGACAATCCCAAAAGGCTCTGATTTGCAGAATGAAGTCTATAATGTGCAAAGAGTTGGACTGTGAATAAAAATGATCTTTTACACACATTCTCAATCTTTCACTACTGCAAAACTTTGGAACATCTCATATATTTCAAGTATAAAAGTATTCATGCCCCCAGATGGCCAGCAGGCCACTCCACCGATTTGCCAGGCTCGGAAATGAGGCAAAAGGAGTTCTAATAAAGCATAAAGAAGAGTAACTGGCAAGCAGGACCCAGATTTTGGAGTGCAGAGGTCTTTGCCCTACCAGCCCAGGATGCCTTTGCAGAGGAAGCAGGTGCAATAGCCAGGGAAAGGTGAGAGGTGTCCATTTGCAGAAGCAATAAATTTAATGAAGATCCAAAGTGACAGTGTGAATACACACCTATCTTCACCTCCTCTCTTTCCTGCCTGTATCATTTCCTTGGGGAAGAGTTCAGTTCTTGTTCACCTTTGTTGTGATTCCCTTGAAGTCTCAGCTGTTCCAGGGAAAGTAAATAGGGTTTAAAATTAATTATCAATTAAAATGAGGTTCATCAGCACCAGGCTTGTCATCTATTATCCTTGTAAGTGAGACAATCCTGTCCTCCTACAAAACTCCTACAAGGAACAAGGCCAATAAGACTCAGCAACAAAGCCTGGTCCCTGGTGACCTTTGCTATGTTTAGGAAGAACAGCTAAAATAAGCTCTAATCCTCAGCCAGGCCAAACACTGCTGAGAACAACTCTATTTAACCCTTCTGATGCACTCTGTGTGTGAAGTGTCTGGGCAGCAGAACATGTTTATTATCCCATGCAGCTCATTGCTATGTTAGTTATTCCGTATTCCCTGGATATGGCCTTTCACCATCCTACCAGGGAAGAAGGTAACTTCTCCAAAGCCTTCACCACTATAGCAGAACATGTCATACTGTGGATTTTTTGGTTCTGATGGGATATACTGGCTTATACCATCATTTACATGAGGACTTCATTTCAAATGCCTTTCACATTTGCTGTGATGATGTCCCCATTCACACGAATAGGACTACACAGACTCTGAATACACCTTCCCTCCAATTTTAAATTGAGAGAGAAGCAAGAAATCTCACAAAACCTATGAAATCTAACACTTTACCAGAGATAGAACAGAGACAGAGCATATCTGAACTCTGGCCTGTGCAAATGACTTATCTGCCTTCATAGCCAAGAAATCTTTCAAGGAACCATTTACCTATCTGTTTCCATATCCATAAAGTGGTAAGGTATGTAACAAGGTTAAAAAAAATTATCTAATTAAAGAGAAGTATCTGTGAATACAGCATACACCTGTGTCTGAGGTTACAAATTTCCACATATTTCTATCAATGTAGGGATAGGCACAGACATGTGACAGGATGTGTAGTGCTGCTCCAGAAGCATCCTTGTCTAATAATCCCTGTGAGTTACAAAAGCTTTTCCTAGAATTTTATTAGTTGCTACAAACATGGAGAAGAAGGCTTTCAAAGGCACAAGGGAGAATTGAAAGAACTCAAATCCTACTGAGCTGAAAAGACAACATGAACATTTTGCTCCCCTTTGCATATTTAAATTCTCCCAGAATCAGTTTTAGATCTTGGACCTTTAACACTGGGTTAGACTAACACTCATTTTTCTGAATCTGGGCATTGCTTGCTCTTCCTCGTATTCATAATCAAACTGAGCAGAAAGATATTTATCCTTTCTTTAGCTTCTCTTTGACTTTTGTTGTCATCTGGGTTTTTTCTGTTCCTATTTTAAAAGAATTCAGTAGTAATGTGCGTGTGCATGCACTAAACTTAACTCTCAGAATATGTATTTTAAAACAAATAACTAACCACAAGAACNTTTGGAGTGCAGAGGTCTTTGCCCTACCAGCCCAGGATGCCTTTGCAGAGGAAGCAGGTGCAATAGCCAGGGAAAGGTGAGAGGTGTCCATTTGCAGAAGCAATAAATTTAATGAAGATCCAAAGTGACAGTGTGAATACACATCTATCTTTGCCTCCTCTCCTTCCTGCCTGTAGATGCTGGGTCATCCCGAAGCAGGGAATGATGAGAGGTGTAGACTCCATGAAGTTTTCTCAAGCATTTATTTAGCTATTTGTGTGCTGGTCTCTAAGCAAAACAACTAACCACAAGAAAAATTTGTTCCAATCTGCTTCTGCAAGTTGTTAAGGGGGAAGCTCAGCTGTTGCTGCCCTAATGGGCTTCATGCAAAGAGCTTCCTGCCAAGAACTGCCACAGAGCTCCAGCCTCTGCCTTTGCTAAGGCTTCCCATGGGTCTTGAAATAAATGGAGTGGATCTGCATGACCTGGAGAACAGCACAACAGAGGATGCAAAAGCAAGGGATTCCAAGGCTGGAAAACCTGAGCAAAGCTGGACCTGGCCAGCTGTTCAGATAAATTTTTTAGAAGTAAACTTGTACTTAAGAGAAGCCTAGGTATGATAACATAGGGTTATATGGTATCAAATAATTAGTCTTTGTGGGGATTTACAGCAAAAAAATCCTGGAGAGCCTGGGATATCAGTGTTGATAGTTTCCCACAGGCAGGTGACTCAACTAACAGATTCCAGTCCAAGTCCAGTTCAGGGATAAGTTTTGCCTAGACTTCTGTGGGACATGTAAAGTAGGTTGTTTCATGAGTTTCTGCTGAAGATCTTCTATCTTTGCAACTCTTCCACAAAGTATCTGCCACCATGACCAGTGGAGCCCACCTGGCTGATTCACTGGAGACAAAGCTGGATACTGGTTCTTTGTAGAGTAGGTCTGAGTAAGTTACGTGGTAAAAGTTAATTTAGTACCTCTCTTCTAAGAGAACAATGAGGTACAGAAACAGGTCCATATTGGAGGGAAGTCTGTTCAGTATCAGCAAACAGACATTCATTTCCTTCAGGGCACCTAGAAGTGGACCTTAATATCTGCCATCATAGGCAGAAGCATATGATCCCCTCCTAAAGATCTCAGCTCACCACCAGTGCTCTGGGAAACATGAGGGCTGGGAGGCAGATGTGCGCTCTTGGAATCCCACTGTGACTTGAATTCCTGTATCCAGTTACTGTCTCAACAAAGACATTTGTAAAATGAAGCTGTCTTCACCCTCCCCCTTCTCTCTTGATGCATTACTGGTATCTATTTTTGGTTGAGCATTTTTTTAAGTGTTCCACTTAGAATGTTTTGCTGTGTTCTTTGCCACAGTGCTGGAGCCCTTTGTGCTCAGGATGCAGGCAATGTGTACCTGACTGCTTTCATGGAAAGCTGGAATCAGAAAGGGATTCTTCCTGACTCACAAATTCCAATTGTTTAAGTTTTAGTAAACCGTAATCTCAAGGGAGAAAACCCCTGCTGATCTGGATGCTTTTATTTTGTGTAATCTTTTGTACATATTATTTATACATATTATATTGCTTTATTTATTCTAGTCAGGTTAAAATGGTAGTGCTCCTACCCACCTATTTCCACTGGCATAATTCTAGAAAACTACACTCACAGCTGTTCCTGAAGAGAAACAGAAAAAGTCTGTAATACAATAGCATTTACAGGATTGACTAGATACAATATGACTATTTGATAAAGAAAATCACATCCTTATCAAGCAGTTTTACACACAGAAAAGCTTCATGCAGACAAAGCCCAGAGAAAAAAGCTGATGGATCTCACTGGGATGCCCCTCCACCACCCAGGATCTGCTGCCGGCTGTGCCTAGGATGAGGTACGGGATGCCCTCTAGTGATGCCGTGTTCCCGTCTTCGGAAATATATTTCTGCTTCCCTCATGGATCTTGAGGTCTCTGGACAGAACAGTAGCTCATGGTCTCAGGAAGGCAGAACAGTGAACATCATCAGTGATGATACCACACCTCCTCAGCCTGGGGGACAATAGGCACTCTGCACATCACCTGGCTGCTGCACATCCCGCTCTTCCAACAGGACTGTATGGAAGGCAGGCAGCAGGAGCCTCACACAGAACACCTCAGAGGGAATATTTCTGTGACAGGTAGAAGGGAGACTGAGGGAAGGGTGGCCTGAATCCTCTCTGTTAATGACTGTCTGGCAGAGACTGGTCTGGGAAGGTGGATATTAAAGATGAGACTCTAGCAGACCAGAATGGAAGAGCAGGAAAACTAGGCACAGGTGAGAAGGTTCTAGACAATATTACAAGAGAGAGGAAGCAGTGACCCATGGGGTCAGTGGGGCACAGGCTCTAACTCCAAGTCAGTCTTAATCTTTGGGGGAACACACGCACACAGGGCTGTAATTTCTATTTGTTTAGCACAGCTCTAACTTCCATTAGGCAGGGGACATTTACATTCACTGAAACCTGCCAATCTACGGACTCGGTTCATGTTGAAACCCATTTTCCCACTTCTCATGAACCTTGTGACCAGAAACCACATGAGCCCAGAAAAGCAGCAGCAATTAGGCCAAAGCGCTCATCATCCTGCAGCACAGAACACGAGTGACATTGATACATTATGGAAAGCAAGTAGGAAGCATCCTCCAGAGACTTCCTGTGGCACACTGACATCTGTGAGGATACTGCTGCTTCCCAGCAGCTAGGCAGGTATCCTTCAACAGATTCCCCTAAGGATATTCGGGCACTCCCAAACTGAGCTGTGGCTGTCAGTGCCAACTCCAGTAAATCCTAATTTCCCCTAATTGTAAAGGATCACAGGGCACTTGCCACACTGGAATCACAGTAAGCCCAGCCAAATCAGAGGCAGTGTACCGATCTTCATTTTCAGCTGAATATTCTCTTTTCAAGAGGTTTTAGACCAGCTCAGAAAAGCCAAGACAAAAGGGGACAGAGCGCGCTCCTGCATGACTGGAGCAGGTCCATCACAATCCCCAGATTCCACAGGAGGTCAGTGACAGTCTGTGCCCTGCGCCTCTGCCAGCACACGGCCGAGCAGCAGCTCCTCCGCTTTGGCATCTGGAGAAGGATCATGGTGCCAGACACAAAACAGAAGATGACTTCCTGAAAGGACTGTTGCAGCCAAGTGTCCAGCTGCACTGCCTTCAAAATGCCTGGAAAACATGCAGCATTGGAAAAGCGCTGTTGAGGATGGCAATTAAAGCTCATCTACACAAGAACTAGGAGTAAGTCAGCTTTAAGATACTACGGCCAAAGGAGATGTGTATGTGCAGACTTGCATTGAAACAACCATCAGAGTAAATCAAAACAGATTTTTGTTAATTTAGTTTAAAGTGCAAATATACAAAAAGCCTTTGCTTTTGGAACCACAGTAGAAGAAACAAATGAAACTTGCCTCCAATTAAGATAAGAGGTAAATATTTTTATGTGCTCAGGATCCTACTAAACTAGATCTGATGGATCTGAAAGCCATCAAACAAATTCTCTTACATTACACAAATAAAGGCAAAAAACCTTGGTGACATCCATCATCTTCTTTTAAAATGTCAAACAGGAGTGCAAGGTTGATAGCCCAACAACACTGCTGCTGCTGTCAGCAAATCATTTAATCAATGGAGATGTTAATCCTAATAATGTCCTGGATTCCATTTGATTACATCATTGTTTTTCCTCAGTCCAATTGTGTACTGCTCAAGTTTACAAGTAAGTGCTTTGTGTCTGATATTATCTTTCTCCATCTTTAATCTGCTTCTGCCACTTACAATTTTGCTTGGTTTGTAACTTATCTGGCAGAGATTTGAAAAGCTCAAGCTCTGACACTGAAGATCCAAGGGTACACTTAATTTTGAATAGTCATGTACCCCAGATTCCCAGTTAAGATTCTGCCCATGGATAATGTTCACAGCATGCCAGTTCATTGTCACCTTCCTTCCCCCAGACATTGGTGTATTCCAGTAACACTGTCAAATAGAAAATACTGGTATTCTTGACACATCTTCCATTTTTGTTCTTTTAGGTTTAAAATTTACATAGCTTCCTTCCTTTAACACTTATAACCAAGCTGAACTACAGTGCAAGCCAACAGGGAAAAGAGCTCCAGCCCTTCTATAATAAGAAAAAATAAATTATTTGGTATCTTAGCTGTTCAGGAGGCTTTATGAAAGCAAATATAACAATGTCCCTCATTATTTGAAGCACAGTAGGCAATTCCTTTCAGAAGACAGGTGCTGAGTTATTGCCAGTGAAATGAAAACTATTCTTTAAGGGTCAGCAGCTCTTCTAGGCCCTTCCCACCCCTCTGCACCCACCGTAAAATGAATTTTAAAACAGAAGATACAAAAATCCAGTAATTTGTCTGGCTTGTATGAGTAAAATTATCCTTCAAGATAAACAAATGGATATGCTAAATACAAGCTGAATGTGGCCAGAAGGGATGAAAAACATAGAAAAAATTAAAATAAGAGCAAATGGCAAAATGGAAAGCTAGAAAATATAGCATTTAAAATAGCTCCTGTGGTGATCGCAAGGCTTGAAAATCACTTGAATACAGACAGAACGTTTATCACCTCTGAAGAAGCAATCTTGTGAAACCCAGCTCTGGTAAGTTTGTCACTGCTGAGTGTTTTAAATACCAGTTCAGTAATTAAAAGTCCAGTTGTTCTGTATAGGAGCAAATTAAGAGCATTTCCATACTTGCTGCTTTGCTTCCACAGCCAGTAGAATGACAACACTGTGAAAACCAGGTGCTATTGCAACAACCTTCCCAGATTTCACTTGGACTTGAACATTTATATCTGTTTATGTTAATATTATGTTAATAATTTCTCCATTTTTCTAAAGACACATAAAATTTATATGTGATTTTCCAACACAGAAGAATGTGTGGAAGTGGTCCCAAGGCTGGAATTCTCTATAATTGCCTTTGCAGCAGAGTTCATCCTTCTTACTCAGGTACTATAGCTAATCTATTATGTGTCTTATATCTGAGCTTGTCAGCACTTTAATTATATCCTAGAGAACTGGCTCTCTGTCCTGGCAAACTACTGCTCTCCTTGTTGCTGTTCTTATTAGGACATGGAACATTTGTAGCTTACCAGGGAATAACCAGTAAGGCAAGAGCAGATGAGCTCAGGATGGGCTGACAGGCTCCTGTCAGACAGAGCTGTGTCATGGAAATGGAGCATGAGGTTTGGTCTCTGCAGCCACCTGCAGCATTCCAGCATTCCAGCATTCCAGAATAACAGCTGGAACCTGAACCTTTTTTTAGGAAATGGCTCAGCTAGCCAGGCAAACTCATCCCCAGTCATCACTCTGGGCATTATATTTATTCACAGAGGTACTTTCAGGCTCACACTTTTAAAACACCCAGGTCCACTAAATTCCTGTAACTGGGGGCAGAGAGAAAGGCTGGAGATGGAGTCTTTGCAAGGACAGCAGTGACAGGACAGGTTTATAACAAAGTGCCACCTTTGGGATCTGAAGGATCAGTACAAGGCAACTTCATTTGAACAATCTTAAATTTTCAGCGGCTACAATAGCACAGTTTAAATTTTGCAGAACTTTCTGGTTTGTTTTGTTTAAGCTATTCAACAGTAACTATCTTATTTCACTTCTGTCAGTTTTGCACTACATGTAGAGACAGGGTCAACCTTTTCACTACAAATGGTTCAGTTTATATTAGACACAGTAAAGCACTCAGTCCAGGGAAGCAGTACTTAAATTATTGCTAAACATATTTTCTCCCACTCACCCCATCTTTTAAACACTTAGTAATTTAGTTTTTAACAATTTTAAATGCCATGGACTTGTTCATTTTCAGAACAGACACACACTTGGCTCAAAGAGCTGTTCCCACACATCTTCTTACCCCTCTCTCCCACGGAAACATAAGATTTTAGAGAGGATCTGAATATTTGGGTTTGGATGACATCACCTACTGGGAAAAAAGGAAATGTGGAATTCTCTAGGCAGGAGCAGACACGAGAATATGCTTTGTCACAGAAACCTCTATACACACAGCAGCACTGGAACTTTGAACAGCTCACACAGCCTGAGAGTGGCTTAGAGAAAGCAGTTCTGGAGAGTTTAATGTCTATGCCAATAAAGCCACTGGTTGAGCTGGTATTTTTAATGCTTTGTGTGCCTTGGAACACACTTTTACTACATTCAGGAATGGATCTTTGAAAGCAGCAAAGCCTTTGGATTGGCACAGTTACAGTGCTGGGTGAATTGTAACATCCTGGAAAATCCCTTTTAAATGCCAGACTAGGACTTGGAATATATCCAAGCATTTGCAGCAGGCACAGCAAAACAGCTTTTGGAATTTAGCAGACACTTAAAATGGTACAGACATGTTTGGGAAAGTTAAGAGCACTCAAAGTCGAGCAGCACAAAATAACCCAGGACACTGGATTAACTGGAGTAAGATTCCTGTGGGGAAATGACGTGCCTCCTGCTGGGAAAGCAGGGGAGGGGGAGATTGCTGAGGAAGGTGAGCCTCAGCTTCATGATAAACACACTTCCAGCAATATCAGTTCTTCTGGAGTGGCTGGACAGGGATTTCTGGAAGAAGTCTTCTTAACTAGGAAACATTCCAGCTGTTTGCAGGGACTGATGCTCCGAGTACCCCAAGTGCTAATTGATAATGGGAGCAGATCTCATGCCCTCCTTTCTGGCTCTGTCAGCTGGCTGCTCACAGAGGAGCTGCTGCAGATGCAGGCTGCCAGCTGGTGGGAAACTTTGGGATGATCCCCTGCCACCAGGCATGGCCTGAGCAGGAACCCCTACAGCTCTGAACTCATCTGAGATCTTCCCCAAAATCAATAAGCCTGTAGCTAACCCTATAGCTGTGGATCTGCAGATCCCTAAACCACATCTGGCTGGCTATGAGCAGCTCATTTGCTTTTAGGTGAAGAGCAGCTACAAAACTTCAAGCCAAGTCCTTCAGTTACGTTCCCAAATTTAGTTTGTTTACAGAAACTGAAATGAAAATTAATCCTATTTGATATTATATTTCTGTGTGCTGCAAATCAATGGACAAACTGTGGGCAATGCAAAGCAAGCTCAGTTTTTGTTAAGAATAGTTATACAGCTTTAAGGCCGTCTTTGCCCTAGGAATGCAAACTAAAGGAAAGGAGGAAGCCACAAACTCCTTTACAGAGTTTTGAGAGCTTTGCTTAATACTTTTTCAGAAGTAGCAAGTAGATCCCTGGTTATGAAGCCTTAGTGGTTTGTGATATTGCTACAAAAACACTTTTTTTGAACATGTATTTCATCATCCACAACAAAGTAACCCAAGAATAACACAAAATAACAGAGTACAGAATAACAGAAAGTATTTAATGCAGTGTTAACTGATTTTGGGTTGTCTCTTGTGCAACTCTCACATCCCTAAAAGGCTAAAATTCCGGTGTTTCAGCAGCATTTAAGGGAAAGAGAAAAGCAAATGTAGATGAGCAACTGATGACAATTTGAGCAATGTAAACCGTTTCCTTATTGTGTTCTAAAAATCTGAAAGTTCAGAATCACTACCTCACCAGGAACAAATCTCTTTTTCCACAGCTTCTAGCAAAGTTTGTTTTCCTATAGAATTCCAGGACAGGCCTATGCCACTGGGACAGTGAGATGCTGGCATCCTATACAGGTGATTACCAGTGGCCAAGGCATAACATAAACCACACCAAACATGAGGAAAAGACCTTGAGCTGGGAAATCACCACAGTGAGGCAGAGCAGCTGTTTAAGTGGATAAACAGCTGGGTTTATGTACAAGGCAGGAACTAAAGGTCACAAACACGTGTCAAACCTCCATTTTTTGTGATGCATCCTTTTGGCCACTTGCAACTTAAATTTCTGTGGCATTCTGTGCCAAAAGCTCTACTAATGTAATAACAGAGCAATAGTACTGTCACACATGGGTTGAGTAGAAAATGAATTCCAGACTTACAGGAAGCCAAAAGTTATAGATTATGGAAATAAACATTTGGTGTGGTGTTTCACCTGTTCTCTTTCACCCTGCCCCATGTACAATGCTCCAAGGTGTCTCAACTGTTTTGCTACAATTCGTGCTCACTGGGTGGACATTTTCTGAATTCAACATTTACACAGAATGCTCAGTATTTCCTTAGGGGATATAGGAAACATGAAGTCCATCAGCATCCTACAGAGAAAATGCCTTAATTTGGCCTGCACACAATACTTGACATGTAGCCAAATGAAAATTCATCTACTGTAATAACGATCATCCCAGTGATTTACTATCTTTGCACAGACATTACAAGCTCCACAGCTTTTATCCACACATTTTGAAAGCTTATGGTCTATTTTTTCCAGGTCATTAGTAAATTTAAGATGTCAACATCAATGGCAAAACTTAGAATACTCAATAATTATTTTTGTTTCACTGCAGGGTGCAGTCATTCTTTACCACTATTTTCCTTAATACTGCATTTTGTGATGAAACCATACATTTAACCTCCTTTGGGTTATGCTATCAGATAGGTGTGATCTTTGTGTCAAAACAGTGGAGATTCCAGACAATGAGTAAATTCATATTACAGAGTCCTCAGTATTTGTTGAGCTTTTGGCTCCAAAAGGTAATCCGAAGATGTGCTCACACAAAAAAAATTCTGTTGGTTAAACTTGGAAAGAATTAAGAGAAAGCAAACCCTGAAACTCTGAGAGTTTTGTCTATCAAGGGAGGATGAGCAGGAAATTTTCTATGGAAAATAATGTATAGAGAAGTCTGCTGTAACATTCTGACATCAGTGTCTTCATTGGCTGTGGTTAGAAATGGGATGTTTGCAATTGCTTATGTGACATGAACACTCCAAACAGCTCCTGAGGCTGCTGAGCATTTCCTCAGAAAGTTGTAAGGAAGCCCTGAACTGAGTGTTTCTGGGGTAAGCCCACGCTGCCAAGGCAGAATTATGGACATAGCTGGCCATGGAAGGGACAAACTCCCAGACTGGCTGTCTCTCTTAGTTTTATGCCACTATGCTGCCAGTTGACAAAGTTACTTTATGGGCTTTGGGGCTTAAATTGGAAGCATTTATTCTTGAACTAAAATTAAAAAAAAAACTTTCAGAGTTTTTCCCCTTTCCTTCCAAGTGGATTTTTAGGTCCTGACTAGCATATACAAACAAAAGATGATTGATGAGAATAATCATCCTCTGCTGCCTGTTTCACTTACTAAGCACTTGGGAAGCGGAGCAAAAATGTAAACTAAACCCAGTTCCTAATATCTCATGTGTCAGACAAAATATTTTCTGTAAAATACTCTGATAGTCCTACAAAAATGTTGTACCTGGAAAATTACGATAGCTCTTCAGGAAAGGGATTTGTTGTTGAGCAGACTGACTCCCCAAATCCCTCCTCAGAGTTCATGATTCCTATCTGTGAGTCCTCAGTCAGAAACTGGAGATATTCAGATAGCTCATTACATTTCTAGCACAGCACTAGCAGGACATCACTAGGGTGTTCCACAGACCACTCCTGGGCTGCTGATGGCAGAGGTTGGCACATGATGACTGACAGCACCTCACTTCTCTTTATTTACCTCACTATGGAAAGAATTCCCACTGGGAAACTCTTGATACCTGATACCATGAAGACAAGTAAAATGTTAATTTTTATAATAAAAAAATCAATTTATTTCTCTTTTACTCCAACATCCTAAACTGCCAGTGCTGCCCCATGTACAGGTGCTCTACCACTGCCCACACACACAGAGGAGCAGCACTTAAGTAGTTTTGCTGATGGATAGTGTTAATTCCCTCAGCAATGGATAAAATTGCTTATGCCAAATACTGTGTCATTCTGAAAGATGCGATTCTGTTTACTCTTATTGCTCTGGCAGCCAAGCTCCAACTGCCCCAGATGGAGCAGATTAATTTTGATGCATTCCTCCTCTCTGAATGTCATTCACTGATTGTGGCTCTGGAGCCCAAAAGCTTCACTTGTAAGTCCATGTCAGAAATCATGGTATTTATTAATCCTCATTCTACACTTCAGATTGGTGATAAAGTGTAGAGTTATAGATATTACAAGGTCAAAGTGAATCATAAAACAATACAATAAGGCTGGCTGTGCTCATTTGGATCCCGTGTCACTGGGGAAAAAGGTGTCCCCCAGAAGGCAAAAGCAAACCCAGTGTAGGGAAGGCAGAACTGGAAACCCCACAGCAAAACAAGCATATTCCATTTTCCCTTTTGAGGCCTCCCATCTGGAACAGCATGGGAAGAGGAGCAGTACCCATTGTTTGTGGCTGGCAGTCCTGTGCCATCTGCTGATTCACACAGCTGTGTCTGGAGCCTTCAAGTAACGCAGCCATCCATCTCCTCCCACAGCCTGCTCTCATTTCAGCCTGCACTGCTCCAGGACAGCATGAAGTGCAGTGTCTGCTCGGCTCTGCTACACTCCAGCTGAAGCCAGAGCCAAAACCACAGGACAGCAGAGCACAGCTGACCATTGCATTAGTTCCTTGGATCTCTGTCAAAAAGCTGTTCCCCAAACTTACACAGCTTGAACCATGGCAAAAACAATGAAAAAGACAGTTTACCCTGCAACCAACAGCAAGTGGTTCTTGATACAGGGCAGCAAACTTCTGCCTGAGAGCACAAGAAATTCCCAATCTAGCACAGTTAACCCTTTCTTCCAGAGCAGGCAGCCCCATGCTCACCTCTCTCTCTCCAGTCTTCCAGGAATTCTGCCTGTGCCTGAGTACTTGGAGAGCATGTGGTAACTCCATTCCCTTCGTGTGGCCAGCTCTACAATTCCATTATGCAAATGACAATGCTGATAATTAAAAGTGTTTATCAAGTAACCACAGTGGAACAGGGCTCTCCTCCATGACCAAGCCACACTCCTCACCTTGGTGGGACTATATAATGTCCCTATCTCTTATCTTTGCTACAACTGCCTCAGGAGTTACCCAGGACATGCGCTGACAGTCAGTATTTTTCTGAGTTACGACTGACCTTCATAGCATATTGACAAAATAAAGGGTCTGGCATTTGTGATTGGGCATTTAACACCTGGAAATTAGCTTTGAAAATCCAGCCTGTTTCCCCCTCTGTTTAATTTATGAAAGATGAGAGATTCAGCTCGAAAAGTAGAAGTGAATGTCTGGCCAGGTCATATGCAGAAAAGAAGTTTCTCTGGGACCTATCATAATATTAGTGTTTTCTCCGATCTCTTTCAAGAGAAAAAAAAACACAAAATATTACAAATCAAGATGGCTTTTGGGTAGCCACCAGTAATGTCAAGTTTAAAAGGGAGGGAGAACAGAATGAAATACTAAGTCAACTCTGATTTTCACACAGAAATATATCACATCACAGATTTTTCACTCACAACCACTTCTACAAATCGAATTCAAGGACAAAATGATGTGGAATTTTTTGAAAGGAAAAATTGGAGAGAAAACAAAAATGGAAGTGAGTTCAGAAATTTTAGAGCAAAGACACCAAAGCAGGTCAACAAGCAGAGAAGTCCTGAGGGAGAGCGGCCAGCTGGGGTCAGACTGGACAACTTGTCTGTGTTATTTGTGCAGCTTGACCATTCCACACCAAGGGACCTTGTACTGGAGTAACCCAGACACCTTTGGAAGGAGGTTCTTTACAGAACTATGAAGAAGTAATTCCTATTTCTTTGATAAGCCACAAGGTTCCAGCTGGGATTTGATCAGCTGTTTCCTGGGGAATAAAACTGGAACTTATCAAGTTCAGTACACCAAAAAAAATTCAGCATTCAAACTTATAATTTGTGACTTGCAGCGCCAAAATTATTTCCTCAAAAATAACAGCACCAATTAAAAATTTGCCAAAAATGAAACAAATTTACTAATCTATTGATGACCCTGGTAAGACTTTGCAAGAAAATTTTCCAGATATTCTCTCTCCCAGCTGTAAAAATAACAAACATACAGAAATAATTTTTCTTGTAATGCGATCATTTTACTTCTTTCTTGCTACAAATACAATTCACTATTTCCTGTATTCATTCTGAATTTTTTTTAGGGGGCAAAACCAGTGACATCAGCATAACAATAAAGTTCTGCAGTGATGAAAAAAAATGGCAAAACTGTTTGTTAAAAGTTAGTAAATTTACTGAAGACACTGTATGACCTTGACATCAGATGTCTAAACTTGACAACATGGCTAGAGCAAAACAATACCTGACAATTATTCTTTGCAGACACAACATGGGGCTGATATTTGATCTTGGGAAATCTCTTAACTTTCGTATGGAGAGCTTCCCTGATTATATTAGAAGTGGATTGGGATTCCTCAAGTATAAGCAAGGTGGGAGAAAAACAGATTTTCATAAAGAATCCTTGACTAGTGCTGACAGTTGTTAATTGCCAACTCTGTTATTTTTTTCCTCCTATTAGAAAACATGGTCCTCAACAGAATCTAACTAGAATTTTTTTAATATTATTTTGAAGAGAGGAAAGGTTACAAAAAATGTTGCAGTCACTTACAACTGTTAAAAAGCATCTTGCTGGCAGCTTCATTTGAAGAAAAAATATAATCTCCAGTAAAAGGTGGTTTATCACAGTGACACATCTCAACACCAAGCTCAGCAAGAGCCACTTAATACACACACAAAAATGAGAATGAGAGGCAGAACACAAAAGACAAATAAAACCCCTGCATTTCTGATACCTTCAGAAATGACGGTCCTCTTCTCCTCTATATCCTACAAAAAGGGCAGCTTTCTCACCAGGGTCCCAGTCCAACCCTCTGTCAACTGCACATTATCCATTCCTGAATTGTTTTCATTGAAAGGGACTTATTCTTTTATGTTTATTTTTTATTTAGAGTAAGTTTAGACAATTTGTATCATGCAAAAATTATTAAAAAAAAACCCAACAAATATTTTCAAGCCTTAGGTTCTATTGAAATGGAAACATCTGGCTACCATGGCTACCACTTCCCCCAGAAATTAATATTAATTAATTAATTAATTAATCCCCCCAGAAATTAATATTCTTAAATCAAAAGTTACTTTTTCATTTCATCAAAAAGTAATTTTCTTGTGGGAAAAAAGGATGGAAAACTTCTGGCAAGATACTTTTTACTTAAAACTAACGACTTATTAAGTCCTTACGAAGCTCCTGGCTAACAGTGCATTCATCCTGACAGCAGTAGCAGGATTTGGGGCTGTCTATCCTGCAAACACAAGCTTTGCTGTGCTGTGTAACACCCAGTCTGGCAGAGGTGGGAGCAGAAGAGGAGCAGACACAGCTGAAGGCTCTGAGGCACCGCAGCCACAGCTGTGCTCCCCTGGCCACAATGTGTTCACACCACCCTGGTCACACAGCTCCTGGAAAAGGCAAGGAACAAGAATTACTGACTTTGCCCCTTCTCACAGACAGACAGTCCAGTCTTTCCTCATGACATTCCTGGGCTCACAGTGCTCACACACGATGAGATTCTCATTTTAGAGGGCAGCACAACTAATGCAGTACCTACCTCCCTCTTCTGTGACCTGCTCAGTCACAGACAGGAACGTCAGAATGCTAAAATGAGCCACAAGTGTGAAATGGAAACACAGTCACAGCTCCTTTCCCCTCTGTGGAGGAATTCATTACAATATTTTTCAGTGCAAGATGAAAACTGGCCAGATGACAACTCAGATTTAAGTCATCAGGTACTGTTAAGAGAAAACCACAGGTGTAGCACTTAGAAGCTCAGCAACTAGACTCCCTAATATCTAAATATCTGCTAAAGAATGGCTCCATTCACTCACCTGCAGTACAATCCTGACAACAAGGCCAGTCATTCAGTCTTGTGCCCTAAGCAAAATCCTACAAAGGCAGGCAGTTTTATTTGACATTGGTTGCTGTGGGTATCAGTGCATCTTGCTTTTAAATTAGCTCAGGTGTGGTTTAAACAGCAGAAATAAGGGATGTTGTGGAATTTCAGAAAGCCCGAGGACACAGCTCCCTTCAGAGATCAAATTTACAGATATTATATTCAACAGCATTTCCTAAAAAAAGAGTTCCTCAATAGGCACAAACTCTATTACTAGATGCATTGGGACAAAATTACAGTAATACCACTACTTTAAAAATTCTTCACAATTTAAATCACAAAAAAAAGGTAGAGATTTAAGCATCTTTGTTTCAGATTTTCAATTCTAACAAAAAAAAAAAGCTGGGGAAAGGAAAAAAATAGTATCAAAGATATGCAGTGAACACTGTCTTTGTCTACTACTCTTGTACAAAACAACAATAAGCAATCACGGAGCTGCAGAGTTTGTGGGAGTAAGTAAAATCAAGCACAGGACAAAATCAGAAAAGGCTGTTATTTAACATAAATTTATTTCTTCAAATAAATTTCTTCAAATATTTCAAATAAATATTTCTTCAAATAAATCATAAATGACCAATAGAGAAATAAAGATCAATGAAGACCCTAATGGTAAGCAACTGTAAATGACTGCAACTGTATCTTTTGCTTCCTTGTATACATAATACCAAAAGAATAGCCCAACACAGGCAAAAATAAACAAACTAACAAATGATTGAACAGCTCCCTGGCTGGGCTTTGTCTGCCAAATCTCTGCCTGGAGAGGACTTTTATGTCCATGTAATGAACACTCAAAATTATGGACTTACAAAGGAAACATCTGCTGAACCATAATGGTAATTCCCCTGGTTGGATTGGGATCACCCAACCTTGGGGCTGCAGCTCAGGACACCCATCTCAAGTGACACTGAGGACACAGAGATGGGACTGAGCTGGTGTCACTGCACAGAGCTCAGAGCTCAGAGCTGATCCACTGTGCTGCTTGTCACAAGAAAGGTAGAGGAACTGGACAAGGCACCATGTCTGTCTGACTGTGGAAGGACTAAAGGCTGAGCGTGGTTTATACCGGCCATGGGGCACTACTGTAAGGTGGTGAGATATTGGGAGTGACCTGTTGTGGCCCAGCTCACACATCCTACAGCTTTTGTGGCAGCTTTTAGCCCACAGTGACAGTTAGTGGGGGCCAAGTCCATCTCCCACTGCTCTCAGAAGGTACCCCCAAAAACCACATTGAGACACCACGTTGGGCTCCAAAAGCAGAGAGGTACTCCCTAGTACTTGCAGTATTATGGCTGAAATTATCATTATCGCCCTTCTGTCATCCCAATGGCCTATGGACCTTAAAGCATCTCTGGGTGCACTGCTGTTCATCTTACTGATGAGCCTCAGTGACCTTCACAGAAGGAGATCCTGGCCCATCTGCTTCTATAGCACTGGCTGTTTGAAGAGAGAGCAGAGTGTGTCCTATCCTAAACACAGTATGTCCTTCTCCAGCAAACATTACAGTCGGGGCAAATCGAGAGAAAAACTAGCTGAGTCATCTGGCAACTTAGGAGTGGTCAAGCCCAGAAAGCAGGAATCCTGACCCTCAGCTTACTATTCCAGCTACCAGATAAAGCTACTGCTTCCCACAAGTGCTATTTTCCATATTTATCTTGATTGCCTATATAACTATGAATAGTCACAAATAAAACACTCTCAAAATTCTCCTACTCATATTATCCAACAGATGGAAGCTGAGACTCCCATTGCCACAGATCCTGCCTTAAGTGGTGGAAGCCATCAAACCAGAACGGACAAGTGTTCTAGCTTGCACAGAAATTATAATTTTGGTACATATATACTTGATATAAAATCATCAACTATTTATTCAGCAGCTGACAAAGGGTACCACTTGCTAACAGCATCTGCCCTGTAATTTCATACTGGCACAACANGGAGATGTGCATATAAAGAAAAAAGAACAAATTGTGAAGTAAATACACATAACTGATAGAGACTATTTTTGAAGAAGAATGCTGCAGGAACAGTGGGAATGACCATGAAACATGAGCTAAAAATTATTTCATTCATGTTGCTTATTCAAAGAGTATTTCATTTTGTCTGCATCTGTAAGAAAAGCTCCTTTAGGACAGAGTCTTGTAAAAGTTTCTCAAACAAAACATAATATGTAATATTATTTCATATGGCACATTTCAACCTGACACACTCAGTTTGTGGCTCCAGACATGAGTCAGTGCTATCTTAGGGCACAACAGCAGCAATCTTAGCAAGTGAAGGCAGAGCAGGACAGTGATCCAGGGACAGATTCAGACACTGTGCCGCAGCCCACTCCTGCTGCACCATCTGACAAAACCCATGTCTCCTAAACACTGTGCTTCCATTCCCCCCTCTGTCAAAGGGCGATAATGTTATTTCACCAACCTTTGTAAAGGGTTACCTTTATCCAATTTCATCTCTTTTGTTTAGGATTTTGACATTTGAAAAGGCTAACTTAAACAGCCTTCCTCTTAGAAACTTATTCTTCTGGTGACAAGTCTACGTATTCTTCCTTCTGAATTCCATGGTTCAAATGCTGCACAAGAGAGAAAACACTTCTACACCTCAGAATTCAAAATATGTCAAAGTACAATTATCATTACAGTAATATTTCACTCTCTCTTCTGAGTCAACCATGCTTTGATAATTCTTGGATTGCTTTTATACTTGAAAAACTCAGGCAGCATTTTAGAACACTTAGGGTCTAAAGCATTACACTTACAATACAGGACAGTGGTATTTTTTAGTAAGACGTAACTTGTTACTTTTGAACACAAAGGTTTGTTTGCTCACAACATTGTGCAGGGTGAACATCCTTCTTTTATCTTTTCTTAAATATATGTAAATTTTTAGCAACAATAATGCTGAACCTCTTAAACTACACCAGGCTCAGCCCAGTTCATACATAAGAGTATTTCATTATTCAATAATGAATAATGAAATGAATCAATAATTGATATTTAAGAAAAATATCAAACAATGAGATTGATTCAGAGGCTGTATTCGTTTTGGCCAGTATTACTGTCCTTCTAGTTAACCTGTGTTGCTAGAGCAGGCAGTGGCCTCAGACAGGACTGAGGCCACATCACTGCTTGTAAGAAGATTTAATTAGTGAATTCTTATTCTCTAACCTTTAACTAACACACAAACAAACAAACCCTACAAACCAATCACCTCCAATAATATGGCTTCCCTAGCAGTGACC
>WEIV01017810.1:49786-90690 GCA_013390005.1 Calyptomena viridis | reverse complement strand
AGAGAGTTAAAACTAATGTCCTTTAGAGAAAGATAAAGGAACCTAGGTTAGTGTTAGGCATTCATGTTGTGATTATAGTAATACACAACATGCTAAGTATTGTGATTATAATAATATACAATATAACAAGCAGTTTGAATTTCCACTAAGGGTAGAGAGTAACAGGCATCATAAGCAATCAAGCTTTCTTATTTATGAATAGATTCTGAAGGCACATTTTAAGACTATATTTAGCAAAGCCCTTAATCACCTTCCTAACCTCAAGAATGTGGTTCTGGTAGTCAACAGAGCTTAGATTTTTTTTAAAGCATTGTTCTGCATCACTATTTCAATGTATTATTTCCTTTTCAAAGCTTATCTTTCTTTTTCCATTATAATTTTTATACTTCAGTGAAAACTAAGCCTGACTTCAAAAGGTATAATGAGAAGCATTGACATAACATTCCCACAACAAAATATTTCCACCGCCTTCACTAGTGTAGTCTTTTGATGAGAGTGGAACTTCACTAAGTAGTCCACATTTTGTCTTTGACTCCTGTAAAAAAATTTTAATATGTACTTATGTATCGATGTTTAATTTACAATTGCATCTGTAATATGTAGAAAGAAGGACTGAACACATGGGTGGACAGCAAATGGAAAAGGAATTCCAGATACAGAGCAGCAGTTGTTAACAAGACCTGCTGAAGACCTCCCTATGCAATGCTCCCCATAGCAAATAAACATGTCATTGCTTCATTTAAGGCTATTTTTTGTCTTATTTTTCATCCAAACATTGCACTACAAAATGAAGTATTTTCAAAGAAATCTCTATAAAATCTTAAATAATAATTTTAAAGGATTAGTGTGTCATTGGTTTTAAGATGAATATTAACATTTCCTTTGTTAGTTTTTCACTGAGGCGGTGTGGCTTAGGGAACAGAGCTGCAGGGGAAGGCAGATGAGGAAAAATGCTGCAGCTTTTCTCTGAGCATGAGAAGAACTTCTCCTTTTATGTTGTTATTCATATTAGCTGGATCTTGTTTTCTAATTCTTAATTAGTTCTCTAAGTGAACACTGCAAAAGTTCTGTTAGAATTTCTCTAAGTGTTCAACATTATTACTTGCAGTCATTAATTGTCTTGAATGACTGTTTTAGCAGCCTAGAATTTAAAACAGTGCCTGTGCAGCTATGCATTAAAAAGATTTAAAACTAACTTAAGTGGCATTTATACTTTAACTCTTGGCTTGATTCATTTTGCCATTGTCCTTACAGTGGATTTTCAGACATGTGCAACAACAAGGCAAATATTAACACATTTTTAAAAGCAGTTTTTAATCTTGAACAGCTCAATAGTAGGAGTTAATCTAATCAGAAAGGACATACGAAAAATCTACTTGACCATATTTGGGACAGTAAATTCCAAGTCAAGGCTTTGAGTTGTCCAGGGAAACATCTTAACATATGAAAAATATTAACATGAATAAATACTTGGTGTGACAGATGAAACTCTAGATGCAAACTGGAATATGAGAAACTATACTTGTATTAATTTTTTAAAATCTAATTTTCTTATAAACTTTGCTATGAGTTTATTAATTGCCATGTTGTAACCTCAGTCCTCTATCTGTCCATATTTAGTGTTAAAGTGACCAGATTCTAGAGGGCTTTTGGTTCCACATTTCTGAAAAAGGTGGGCTTGTTTTGGTTGCTTGCTTCCTTAGAGGACCTGTTTACAAAGTTACCACAATCATTGCGTGCAGAAAAGCTTCCATGGTCCTTTCTCCAAACCTGGATTCTTCTGTGCAGCGTCTAGATGTTTCTTTATAGCAATTTATGGTCTTTAGTCCTTTGTGTTAATGACAGTTTTGGACCAGGTAAGGTCAGGTCATTGCAGCCCACCAGCTACTGGTAAACCCAGTTTCCCATTCCTTCTTTGTTGCTGCTACTGTTACAGAGGTCTTAATTAAACTGTGCAGTCCTTTGTCTTGTCTTGTCTTCCTTATTCCCATTCCTGTCTTATTTTTTAAGTCTTCTGCAACAGGTGAGAAGATTGGTAAGTCCTGGTGCTTTTCCTCTGCCTGTTTGCTACTACTTGATGGTCATTTCAAGTACCTCTCTGGTCTGTTTCCTATAACCTATAATTTACTGAAGATGATACATTTACCTTTACTTTTTGTGACTGATAGCTGTGAATTTGTGTCCAGAGGCCTTCAGTGACTGGCTCCTTGCTTATAACTGATAACATGCTTAGTTTGATGTTCTTTGTACGCTTGCATGTTGTGTGTTGGGCTGTTGGAAATTATGTGTTATGGGAAAAGAAACCATCATCCTTTATCAGGTCAATCTCTGCTGGACCCTGAGGAGTGTTCTGCAATGAGTGGCACTGCTGAGCTGAAGTGCCACCCTTTTGGTTAGATGTTTATCCATCAGTTTCTTTGACCTCTGATGCCTTTGGGGGTGTCCAGATGTGGCCTGTTAGTCAAAATAGTATTGCAAAATCCATCTTCTGTTTGTTCGTGATCTTAAATGTCTGCATATCCTTCTAGCCTGAGAGCAGCAATGGGAACTTACTGAAAGTCCTACAGTTACCCTCATTAAAAATCAGCAGGCTTCTTCTGACATTTTACCATGGGCAGGCTAGGAATTCGTGAGGTTCTGTCCCAGGTTAATCCCTGACTCTTCTCATCTGTTGGACCGTTACATGCATATACATGAATAAAGAGTTGGATAGTTGGCTGGCAGAGATGTCCTTATGCTTGCCTGGCATTGAAGCATAGACCTATCTTATTACATCAGTTTTTAAATCTGCTAGGATTTTTTACTAATCCCATTTAAACACAATTTTGTACGCAACACACATTCAATATGCATTTCATCCTCTGGGACTTCAGCATCTAATTGCTTTGTGCAATCTGGACAGCTCTGAAATGCGAGATATTTGTCTGTAGCATATCACCCCAGCTGAAATTTGCGTTGGATGTCAAAGCTTCCCATCCTACATACAAAGGTATTGGAGCATGCTGACAGTCTCCCACTTTGGCAGCAGTGTCTTACACTCAAATCAGTTTGTTGAATCTCCATAACCTATGTGTTGCTTGAGTGCCTTGGCAATAGTTTGTGATTTTTTTTTAATGGCTGATTATCAGACAGTATGTTCATCTTGTTCTATCAGAGATGACTTAAAGAAGAGTGAGAAAGCATAGCCAACAAATATATATATATTTTTTTTAATCTTAACTATCCTGTAGGGCTGTTATACAGATAGTGTGGATTTTCTTACTCTTTCAAAGCTTGTGGGCTCTGGGTGGTTTCCTAGTTCTATCATGAAATAGTAGCTGCAACAGATTAATACCTGCAGTAGATAAACAGGGGACTAGATGAGCCCTTGAGAAGTTCTGTAGTCCATCCTTGACTCAGGTTACCTGAACTGGGTCTGGTGTGTTTACTCGATCTTTCAATGTTACCACTGCATAATCTCCCTAAACAATCTATTTCAATGCTTCATTCTTAACAGTAGACCATTTTTCATAATCTCTAAGAAAAATATCTTTGCAACAATTTATGCCCACTATTTCCTATTCTGTTCCCAGCAGCCATTGAACCAAGTTTCCTCTTTGCAGCGGCTTTTTGTTATGTTTGAATTTTATTATTTTCTCCTGTCTCCTCTTATTCTTTCAGTTTTGTTTTATGATTTATGTTTTCTGGTGTATTTTTCTCTGCCTTATTCTGATTGCCCACATTTCTCGAAGTGCAATGCCCACAATTTATACCCTGTTTAAGTTACTTCTTTAGCACTACTGAGTAAACAGGAACATTATTTGCGTGTCTCATTACAGTGACATTTTTCTCTGCAGTTTGGCCAGGCAGGTTTATGTTCAGGCCCTGTTATGATATGATGTTCAAGTCCTCTGCCTGGAGTAAGGTACAAACAAGACCAAATGCCTGTTCAACAATACTGACTTTATTTCGTAACATTAAATGTATAGGGAAGAGAGAGAAGGACAGAGATAGTGCAAGCAGAAGATGGTCACCACTGTGGATCCCGCAGCATCCTGTGGCTCCTGCAGCACCCTGGGCTTCTTTGTGATGGTGGCTCCTGCCTGGTTCACTCCCTGAGTTTCTTTTATAGTCCCTCATCAGAATGGAAGGCAAGGGGATGAATGGTTTTGCCATTCCACGTGCTCAGGTCTTAGAGATCTGCTCAGGGGGTCACCCAAAGCAAGTACCCCAAAATCAAGAGTCCTATTTGTGACTCTATTTCTATTGCTTGTGCAGTTGTTCACTTGTTATATAACACACCGCAGTGGAATGTTGCGGTGAAAATACCAGTTCAGTCCTGCCCCATCGAGGCCAGAACTGAAACTTTGTTCCTTTTTTCAGTTTGTGCAGAGGCACCCTGAAGTTTTCACAAGTTTCACCATCCAGTGTTTTTTAAGGCATATTCTGCAAAAGTCATAACCCTTTCCTTACAGGTCATAATCCTGCTCAAGTTACAGAACCCCCTGCTGCGAAGCTGCTGCTCAGCCAATTCACCATCTAGTGGTTGTTATTCTTTCGGCTTTTGTCCTTTGTGCTGAACTTCGTAAGATCACAGAAAGGATTAGGTTGGAAAGGACTTTAGGGATCCTCTAGTTCCAATGCCACTGCCATTGGACAGGAATGCCATTCACTGGACCAGGTTGCTTAGAGCCCCATTTAGCCTGGCCTTGAACACCTCCAAGGATGGGACATCCACATCATCTCTGGGCAAACTTCAACATCTTCACAGTAGAGATTTTCTTTCTAACATCTAATCTCAACCTGCCCTCACTCAGTTTAAAACCATTGCTCTTTGACTTGTCACTCCCTCCCTCCTTTTGTATTAGCTCCCTTAAGGTACTGGAAGGTGCTCTATGGTCTCCTCAGTGCCTTCTCTTCTCCAGACTGAACAACTCCAACTATCTCAGCCTTTCTTCATAGCAAAGGTGCTCCAGCCCCCCAGTAATTATGTTGGTGGCTTCCTCTGGACCTAGTCTAACATATTCATGTCTTTCTTGTATTGGTGACCCCAGATCTGGATGCAGAGCTCCAGGTGGGGTCTCAGGGGGGCAGAATCCTCTCCCTTGACCTGCTGCCTGTACTGCTCTGGATGCAGCCCAAGACACTGCTGGCTTTCTAAGCTGCAATTTCACGTTGCCAGCTCATGTCCACCAGAACCCTTAAGTCCTTCTCACCACGGCTGCTCTCAATGAGTTCTTCTCCCAGTCTGTACTCATGCCTGGGATTGCCCCAACCCAGGTGCAGTACCTTGCACTTGGACTTGTTGAACTTTGTGGGGTTCTGTGGGCCCACTTCTCATGTTTGTCCATGTCCATCGGGCTGGCATCCTGTCCTTCTGTTGTGTCAACTGCACCACTCAGCTTCGTGTCATCCACAGACCTGCTGAGGTGCACTTGATCTCAGTGTCTGTCATTTGAAGATACTGAAGAGCACCAGTCCCAAAACAGAGCTCTGAGGGATACCACCCATCACCAGCCTCCAGCTGGACATAGAACCATTGACCACAACCCTCTGGTGTGTCCATCCAGCCAGTAATAGTTCATCAAATCCACATACACATGAAACACAAACAATGTGTCACAACACCCATCTCCCTTGTCCCTCAGACTCCCTTAGGACCCAATGAGATGTCAAGTGGGCAAGAAGGGGCACTTCCTAGTTAGTTACTGTGTGTATAAGAATTTTGACTGTTGTTATGCAGACTTTTGCTGTAGTAGTAGTATTTATTTTTGTGACATTGTATAGAGGCACTCTTCTTCATCCCACATCCGCTGCAAAATTTGTAGTGCAGCCATTCCAAGCCAGCTGTAGCTTATCCTTTTTCTGTATTATTCTCTTTCATTGTCACTTGGCATCTCTCTAGTGCAGCAAAACCTAAGTTTGCAGTGGTTATGCAAGCAAAGGGCTTAAACTCAAGAGTCTGCATGAAATTCTAATGAAATACATGTCTTAGCAAACAGATGTCAGATTCTCTAACACTGTGACTTGGAACGTCAACAAGGGTCCCTTCTGTGAGGAAGCTGATGTATAGTTTGCAGTTGACTCTTCATTTAAAATTACCTGAGTAAGCAGAGGGAAACATCAGGAATATTCCAAAGAGAGAGTTCAGCATCTTCAAAATAGCTTTTGCAAGCACTGTTATCATCAACAGCTCTAAGGTTTTTGTGGCATTTTCTGGTAAGATTGCCTTGATTATTCACAGAATAATTTTAATTTCTTGATACATATTTTAATTGCGGCTGAGTTAATAGTGAGAAAATGAAGAGAAAATGGGAGAATATGAAGTACCCAGTTTGCTACAGTCACACCACTGCAATTTGTAACAATGGAGTGTCTATGGGCATGTTCTCATATCATAGTAGTGCATCAAAGAATTGGGGCAAAACTGTTGTTATCGTATGACTCAGAGAAATTTACTTCAATACGTAAAGGCACAATGTAGCAGTTAAAGAAAAACAAGAAGGAATCCCAAACTAAGGAGCTCATGCCCAGTGGCTCAGGAATTTTCACCTGAAAATGGTATGTCACACGAATGCAGTGTGAGCTGTTGCAGAAGATGAAGAAATAGGTCATGATAAATAACAGGGCACAGAGATGAGTGGGAGGTGAGCAGTGGGATGCTGCAGGAACAGGGAATTTATGTCCGGTTTTATGTAACATGACTTTAAGCTACCCCCTTCAAGATCATTAAACAGTATGTTAATGAAATTAACAGATGATAGAGAAGAATACTGCAAACACCATTGAAAAAAGAGAAGCAGGAAATAACAAGGAGTCCCCCTGACAAATGCAAGATAATACATCTGGAAAATGATTATTCAAAATGCAGATTATTTTTTCCTCCATGGTGGGATGACTCTCAGTACACCAGAGGTGGTGGATGGCAGTTTGTGTTTCTGTGTTTCCTCTGACAAGGCAGACAAAAAAATGCATGTGGAACTTTTCTCAAAAGGAGTGCTCCCAACTGAGTGGCTTCAGTGACACCTGGGCTGAGAGCATAGCACCTCCTGTCTCACAGCCACTGAGGAGTAGAAAAGCAATTGCAATGGCTTTCCTCTGAAAATCAGCTTGGTAAATACAGCACAGAGGCCTCCTTTTGTGAGCACCTGAGTCTGATATCATGTGCAGTGGAAGTTGAACGTGTTTCTTTGTGTTTGCAGTCTTGAAAATTTAGACTCTTGTCTCCCATCAGCTTTAAAAAACTGCTTTCCTTCTCTTGCTTGTAATTGCAGCTATTTGCATCTTTAAAATCCTAGAGTTTCAAGAGATGTTGCAGGAAGAGATTGTCTCTTGTTTAGAAATTTTCATGTTTTAGAAAGCAATTCTGCTGATCATGTTCTTATCCATATGGATGTGCATCAGGTCCTCTGTTTTAGACTTTCTTGTGGATGTAGAGTTGGGACACACACTTTTCCCTTTTTCCTTTACAAAAGCAATCTTTAAACATTTGGGGATTTGATCTCTTCCCCCTCCCTCCTGCTCCCCACCCCCTACCTCCTCTCACATATAGAGATTTGAAGGAAATACAATAATGAAAAAAAAAAGCCTAATACTGGACTTGCCAGCTGTTGTGGTTTAACCCGAGCCAGCAGCCAAGCCCCACACAGCCACTCACTCACTCTCCCAACAGTAGGACTGGGGAGAGAATCAGAAGGGTAAAAACTAAAAAACTTGTGGGTTGAGATAAAGACAGTTTAATAGGGAAAGCAAAAGCTGTGCATGCAAGCAAAGCAACACAAGGAATTAATTCACTGCTTCCCATGGGCAGGCAGGTGTTCAGCCATCTCCAAGAGAGCAGGGCCCCATCATGTGTAATGGTTACTTGGGAAGACAAGCATCATTCCAAATGTCCCCTCCTTCCTTCTTCTTTCCTCCACTATATACTGAGCATGACATCGTATAGTACAGAATATCCCTTTGGTCAGTTTGGGTCACCTGTCCTGGCCGTGTCTCCTTATTTCCCATGCACCTCCAACTTCCTCACCAGTGTGGCAGTACAAAAAGCAGGAAAGGCCATCCATGACTGCATAACCACTGCTCAACAATAACAAAAATATCTCTGTATTACCAACCTTGTCTTCAGCACAAATCCAGAACACAGCCCTACACTGTGAAGAAAATTAACTCCAGCTAAAACCAGCACACCAGCCTCTTGTAAGTTGTCCATATATAATACGGTCAAAAATAGTTCCTGCATTTTTAATTTACTAAACAGCCCATGTTTAGTTTCCAGATCCATGATCCTTCTAAATTTTGTGTTTGGACAATGCAGCAGGCTCCTGATTCACAGAAGGGTCTTCATCATTCTGCAGAGACTACCACAGGACAAATTGTCCCTGAGTGCTGATTGCTTAGGAAGTTATTCTGGAAGGAGTGTTCTGAGTTACACTGACAAAAAAAACACATGAGTAAACCTGATGATTCCAATTATAATCCTCTTGTACCTGCTAAAGTAACTGAGATTACGTTGTCTTTAATATGACAACTGTTGATATACACATGTATGTGTACATGTATGTTTCTTTTATTTACAGGGACATGCTATACAGAGACTTATGCCTAATAAGTAACATGCTATATATCTCAAGTGGTACATTACTGTGTGGATGAGCAGTTGTCTTGAGGGGTGTTCACCTTAATTAAAGCAGTTGTCTTGGGTGAAGAGTAGGGGACCAGAGAAACTGAAGCTGGGCATGTGATCAGTGAGAGGCACAACCAGTGAAGGAACCAGTGTGAGAACCCGCAGTAAGGCTTTCAGTAGGCCAGATATAAGCTTTCCTCAGGCCAGCTGGGATTCTTAGCAAAACAGTGATATTAACCCTTTGCAGAATGGAGCAATGCACTGGCTTAGCCCAGAGAGCCACAAAATAGAAAAGGAAAAAAAAAAATAAATAAAAATAAAGAGGAGAGAGGTACATTTATATGGTGCTGAAGATTTTCTTCTTGTTGAGATTTTCCCCAGTGCTGAGACACCCATTTATAGTTATCCTCCACTGTGAAGTTCAAATTTGCAGAATACTATTGCACTGACCATTTTTTTAGGAAACCTTTCTAGGAGTGATGGGACTGGTAGATGGGCACTCCAGGCCAGTTGTAGGATGAAGGTGAGGGAGGAAGATGGTCCACACCTATGCATCACAGTCTGTGGTCATTAAAACATAAATGTGTCAGCTTTCAAAGGCCCCATAATGTAATCAAAAAACATTGCAAAATCATCCTGTAATGACAGAAAGATGACAGATGAAGAATCTTTCAGTAAGGATGGTAACTGTTGCGTTCCCAAATGCAACAATAGAATTTGTGGCTCACAAGGTGATAATCTTTTTGGTTCAGGCTCTATGAAATGCCAGTTTGTATGATTCCTTTGTTAGTTTTTACTAGCTCATGTTTACACTACAAAAATAAAAGGAAGCTCTAGCTCTGGAAATGATGTAAGTGCCAGAGTGATATGTATTTTTTCTGTCTCTTTTATCCACTTGTTTTACTGTCCAACACACTGTTCTACTCTGGCATACAATAGATTTTAAACGGTTCTCTGTGTTGTTAAATGTTTTTCTTTGGGGGGCAAGGAGGTGGGGAAGTAATTTAGTTGAATTCTCGAGAGTATCCCCACTTCCCTCCTTTCCTTTTTGCTTTGCTACAAAAATTCTTTTTCAAGTTCAGACTTTTATTCTGTTAGGTTCTTCTCAAACTTATGATCAGAGATGGTATCATCTGCTTTAAGAATCTAAATGGGAAAAACAACTATTACAGCAGGATTGAAGAAACAGATGAGGAGAGTTATCAGAGTCAGATTGGTGGCAGATACAAGAATATAGTTCAGCTATTTCAGTGTCTCTTCAGTGTTCTTTAGCAGCATATCTCTGCTGCAGAGAAGTCTGTAAGCCACCTTTTTGAACGTGGGAATTACTGTAACCTTGTGGTTGTAATCTAATTTTTGTGGGTTTGTGCCTGAAACTGAGTTACAAGCAGTGCTGTGTATCTGCATCAGCAGCCGTTTGGTTGTCCTGAGGATCTGAATCCTTTAGGCTGTGGGCGTGTCACCCTGGTAATTCAGGTTGAAAAGGCTCCTTTGGAGATACACCCCAACTGACAACGTCACTTAGTTCTGGTTTGTGCTTGTCTGCTTTCACTCTGCTCCTTAACTCACTCCTTCACGTGCTTGGCCAAGGAACACTGCACGTCCTTTGGGAATCAAGGGTGCTACACTGGCTCTACAGCCCAGTCTCGGCATTGACAATGTTTGTTACTGAATGACACTGCACTGATTGGGTGCCAGGTTTTTTCATTAAAACACATTTGGAGTCTCAAACATAGGGCCCTCTGCCTGCCAGAATGAATGCAGGGACTGCACTCCAATAGTCTGGGCAGAATCAAACCTTGGTATTTCTCTTATGCTGTTTATGAATGCCTAGACAAACAAACAGGACCCCAGTGGGATGGCTGGACTGTCTTCCTTGTCCTAAGGCACGATCAGCATTCCTGTTTGCATTCACTCAACACTTCTGCACAGTTGGGCTTTGGTTTAATCTAATGATTAAATGTGATTTTTTTACAAGATATTTTTCCACTCAATATTTACCACATGGAGAATTTTTATTATCAATTACTGTGGTATAGTTAGAGTCAATGTTGGGGGTAGGGGTAGTGAGGGCTGTGCTCAGCTAGTTGCCCTCTGCAGTATAACATTCAGCTCCCAACATTAACATGATTTGTTTCACTCCACAATCAAAACTGCTGTGCCAGTAGCACAGAGTGAACTGGAAGTCAGGAGCCAGCACCTCTGCTAATGGAAATGAGTGCCAGGGAGCTGCCAACACTTAAGCCAGCAGAGAATGTTGTTGTGGGTTTTAGCATGTTTGTTTTTCCAGAAATTGTCACAAAGACACTCGTTTTAACTGGACAGAAAGCTGAGCCAGAGTTCTGTCTGCAGATAGTAGTGCTGCAAAGAGGAAGAAGTGAGTCTCAACCAGCACAATGCAAGCATATCTGTGAGGTGAGCTAGTTGATTACATAGGGGGCAGAGACCAGTTGCCAGCTCTCCTGGCTGGAGAACAGCTCTGGACCGTGTGACAGACAGTGTGCCAAGAAGGAAAGTCAGATGTCTAGTACAAAGATGGTGGGGATTAGCAGAACTGTGGTTTGGGGGTTTTAATATGTGAATCAGCATCTCCTTGTGCATGCTCCATAATAAAGTGTCTACAGAAGCACTGTAGAGAGTCTTGTGTCCTTTCTTTTCCATAAGTGCAAAGAAATCTGTCAACCTCTTTTCAATAAGTTCCTAAAGGCAGAGGAATGTCTGAGCAATCAACCATTAGAATTTTCTGAGATCTAGTGTATCAAGTAATTCAGATGAAAAACACTCTAGAAATAGGGAGGATTTTGAAGGTACATGTCTCGTTGCTA
Organism: Calyptomena viridis; assembly: GCA_013390005.1. Classification (NCBI taxonomy): domain Eukaryota; kingdom Metazoa; phylum Chordata; class Aves; order Passeriformes; family Eurylaimidae; genus Calyptomena; species Calyptomena viridis. The sequence goes on along the minus strand of WEIV01017810.1, from coordinate 79,263 downwards.
GGACATAGTTGTGCAAAAGTATCAGACAAAACACTGAACAAAGGTAAATTGCATGAAATAGGACCATTGGGTTTCTATTTGATATGATCTATGAAGCCTGCACATGCAGTGTGCATAATATACAACTTTTCTTGGATGGTGAGCACAGCGCCTGAGTACACATTGTGCCTACAATTCCTGCAATGAAAGCCTGGCTTTCTTGTTTTTCCAGAGTGAAACATCCATCTGTAGGATTTCTAACACTACTGCTAGTGTGTTTAAGCTCCCACATTTAACTTGTATCTGGAGTTTGTACCAATAACTGGCATGAAACACACACCTTTTTGCTGTTAATCGATTGCAGGGAAGAGGGCTTGCAGATGCTACTGTTTTAGCACATAGCAAAAAAGAGTCCTTGGCCTGAAATACCTCTTGATTAAAAAGTATTTTCATAGATGCTTTGTAAAAAACAATTACTTTGAGCAGACCAAGTGCTTTGAGTTGAGCATGTGTGTGTGTCTGGTGCTTGAATTAAAGCTTATATAAACTTACTGTTTTCTGGGGCTGTTCTTGTTGACAGTCATTATGAAATCCCAAGGTCCTGACTGTATAGTAGTGCCATGAGCACTATTACAACTGCAATGGCCAGCTAATGATGTGTCAAGGTGATCAGGAGCAGCAGAAGCCTTAAACACGTTTTGAAGAGAGGCTTTGCTTAGGAAAAAACGGCACCTAGAGATTTGTGTAAGGAAATAACTTTAAAAACCAGGGGAAAAAAATAACCTTGGAAAAAGCATGGATATTAGGCAGTTATTCAGAGCTCATAATACACTGTGGCACTGTATGTGGCTCTCTCAGTAGCTAAAATTAGGTGATTATGTAAGAAGACCACAGCGTACATCTGAATAGCTACTGTATTGGGTTAATGATGTCACTCATCTTTATTGAGTCGCTATTCTATGGCTTGGCTGAGGGTCTGCCTGAATTCAGGAGTCATGAAATCATAGCCAAGTTAAACTTTAGTGAAGTAAACACAACAGAGCTTTTACATGGGAAAGCAAAACAACTCTCAACCAGACCTCTACTGCCTAGAGTCCCAGGTGATGTTGCTGCCAGCTGTTTTTCCCTGTAAATCTTCAGGAAAGCCCATTTGTAGCTTTTAAACCAATGACAATAGAAATGCTACGATGAATCTATTGGTTTATGATTGATTTGGAGAGATCAGATGAGCTAATGATTTTATTGATTTTAGAGATATTGATTGTTGGTTATGAAATTGGTTTTGTCTGCATTGAGGTCCTATTGCTAAGACCATTTATGAATGCTGCACTGTATACACCACTGAAATGTAAAAATAAATACAGGTATGCCAAAGGTAAAGTGAGAATTAAATTTTATGCACACATAGTAATGTGCCTTAGCTTTCAGACCAGATACAATATAAATCAAATCTCCTGTTATACTCTTCTTAAAGGTGATTTATTTGCTCACTTATGTTAAGTGCTGTAGCTTTTTCACATTTATGAGTGGTACGTATGCCACACATTTCTCCACATAGTTGCTGGGCCTTTTTCTGAATAGTTGCTGATTTTGTGTCAGTGAAGAATGAGAAGGACTATAAAACAAAAGTGTAGATGCAGAGAGAGGCAGACACAGAAATATGTGTGGCTATATGACTCTGAGCTGTGTCAACAGTTACTCACTGTCACGGCTCTCACACCTTCATCTAGAACATCCCTGTTTAGATGAGCTTTGGGACTGTCCTTTAAGGTCTCTCCATGGGTTCCAGTGGCCTTGAGTGCTGGTATCACAAGCTCTGGCAGACAAAGCCTCTGCAAGGAAGAAACCTGGCAGTAAATGGAGGCCTGTGTATTTCTCAGAAGATGCCCAGACTTGCAGGGTCACAGGGCTTTAAAATGCCAGAAGTAATCGTTTTGGGGATAATTTGGTGATGAGCATTGAGCAGGGCCCTGATGGTGGCCGTGGTTTGCAGCCCTGGCAATGCATGTTTGGCTGCCCATGCTGGCCACGGGAAGAGCTCTGCTTTCTCAGACCAGAGAGCAAAGGCTGCATTTGGAAGCCTGCTCTTTTCCTAGATATCTACTCCACTCTTTGAAGTAACCGTTCCCACGCATTTCCTGTCAGGGTTCCTCCAGGCCCCCACACTCTTTTTTCACTCTTTTCTCTTTCAATCCAGAGAGCTGCCTGCTTCAGGAAAGTTTGCCTGGGATTGCACTGTACCCATTTGTTTGCAATGAATGAGAAGCATTTTTCATTTTCATTGAATTATTGTTGCCAGATACCATGTGTACACATATTGCAGGCCATCTTGCTGGCAAATCTGCACAGCTGATGTGCAGGGCTCCAGCAACTGAAACGGGCTCCTCTCAGCCAGACCCCTGCCGAGGTTGGGAAACACACATGCTTTGCTTTCTGCAAGTTCTCGAAAAAGTTTTTTTCAGCTGGATTGAAATAGTGGTATTGCAGCCCAGCCTCCCAACTCGAAGCACCTTTCTACTTGCTCCCTGAACTACCATCTGTCCCACTTGCTGAGTGGTTTTGGCAACACAGGCAGCCTATGCAGCAAGAGTTAGGCCTTTGGGGAACACTTAGAAAGTACATGGGTGATGAGACTAAAATTGTGTGACTTAATGCAGTCTCAGGACTATCTTTTCCAGTGATTTTGTTGCTCTTAAACTGATTCTGTGGGAGTTGCTCTCTCCTATTCTCTTCAGCAGTAGGGTTCTGTAGCTGTTAAGTTATCGGAAAGGAATAGCGTTTTTCAGCTTTGGTTTTAGTTTCATTATGTCCCAGAGAGTGCATATATGTATGCCCTAATTAGCATCCCATCAGCTGGCTGATCACAGGACCTGTCAGGATGGACACAGCATACTCACAGACCAGTATTGGAAATGAAGTGCCAGGAGCTGGTAGCTAAGGATTTCTTTAAAAACCTGGTGGGATACTTCATCTCTGCAATGCCAGAGCATTTTGGTTCAGCTTTGTTGTATAGCCTGACATGCTGAGTGAAATCCATGGGAGAGGTGAGCTGAGTTCCCTTCATTGCTTGCCATAGGAAGTGTTGGCTGAATGGATGAGTTATCACAAAAGGTTTCCGTTTTGCTGAGCTGAGTTCTTTTGATGGAGAAACAAACTGCTCTGTTTGAAAAACCATAGGAAAAACAGTCAATCTTTACTATTCTTCTTAAAATATTTGTATGTGGAAATGCATAAATGTCCAAGAAGCAGAGTATTTGCTTGTTTCCTCTTGTTAAACAATTGTCTGTGTGATTCCCTGTAGGTCTAAATGAGACTGGTAACCACTGAAAGAGCATCTGTCCCCCTAATCCTTGTGTGGTATTCCTTGGACGTGACTCTTAGACTTGCTTTAACTTGGTCAGCCCTGAAGAGGTTGGGCAGTTGGCCTAGATGATCACTGTGTATGTCTTTCAATGGAAAATGTTCTGTTCTATTCTATTTTAGACTTTGTATGGACACAGCCCCATAGTGTCCATAAATCCTGTGCACAGTGGAGGCCACTACACATTTACATAGCACCAGTTTGCAGTGTCATGCCACTGGTAGTGTGTTCTGTTGGGTGTGAATGTGGACAAATGTTTGCATTTCTGCACAGCATCAACCTCGTTGCCTGTGGTTACAGTGTCTGTGCTCAGGGAGGGTGGCTGAGGCTGGTCCCATGGACCACAGCACAGCAGCCTCTGCATTTTTGTTACTGAGCAGAGCAGGAAAGGGATTTTCTGTGGAGCCTTCCGAAGAAAGGTGGAATCAGTACACTGAGTTTTCACTGCTGCTTGCTTGGATGGGGATGGATATAAAGATCAAGACATCAGCTGAACAATTTCTAGTGTGTGAGAAATTCTTGAGCCAAAGCACTAAAAAGTGAAAAAGTGGCCCCATTTTAAAAATATGCTATTTCTTGGGGAAAAAACAGCTATAAATGTCATCAACAGGCTAAAGAAAAGGCAATAGTACCAGATGATGAGTGGGACAAGAGGGATGTGTGTTACAGAAAGCGTATGAGGAACAACGCTTGACAGTTTGAGAAGAGCTGACAATAAAACACTCTCTAAGTATTCCAGATTTTGTTTCACCAGTTGTCAAAATCAGAAAGGGAGGTTTCCGTACTTCTTGTAAAAATGCATTGTTACCACTGACTTGCTCTGGGTTTTTCAATGAGATTCAGATTTGTAGCTGAAATAAAATCAGATATCCTTGACAGGAAAACATTCGCTGTAAGCAGAATTTGATGTCCTAGGTAAAAACCAAAAAACCTTCTGCAGGCCTTTCTTCAGCTCCTCCCAAGTGGCCCCTTGGACTGCCTGCATTTCTTCCTTGCAACAGGCACCCGGTCCATGTGACAGCCACAGAAACTTTCCCTTTTGGATAGAGTTTTGCATTTGCCCACTTGTTTCCTGGCCTTACAGAAACCCTTTTGGAGGGATCATCTTGGTTTGGGGGCAGGTGGCCTGGGCAACATTTTGGCTTCTCCCTGAACTCTTGTGTGCAGCAGCACTTGGTCATTGTTGCTTGTCCTTGGGCTACTGCCAATATCCTTTCCTCTAGTAATTACTGTTTTTAAGAAGGTCCAACTCATTGTCTATGACCATTTTTGATTTAAGGCAGCCCTCTAGGTAACTTCCAGAGGACAAGATCCCTTTAACTTCCTGTGCACAGTGAGACAAGATTTGTTCCTAAGTCACTGTGTATGCCTCAGACCTGGAAACTTTGGGTCTCCATACATCAACAGCTCTGAGAGGCTTTACAGTGACTGCACACAATGGTTACATCTCATTAGAAACAAATCTTATTTTGGCTGCCACATGATATCTTGTATAGACCTACACAACTGGAGTTAGTCAGGTTCAGACCTGATAGCTGGCAAAAGTTCTGTGTTAAATAAAGGGGATTCCCAAAAAGACGCAATGTGTTGCCTCTGGCATCATGTTTCTGATGAGTTCCCCACCCAGCACCTGAAAGGAATTCTTGGAAACAGAACAGAAAACAGAAAAGAAAATATTGATGGGCCTGTGTGGAAATCCAGGGTTTGCTCCTATCCAGCATCCTAATGGGATTATCTTCCCCTCAGGAGGAATGTGGTCCGTTTGGGAGAGAGAGAAAAGACATGAATGGTGAGAGATATGAGGGTTCCTCAGATTGGACAGATCCACGTGGACTAGGAAGGTGGAGGAGATCTGGCAACTCATTGGGACACAGGAATGAGTAGGCAACTGACGAAATGGAGTTTCAGTGCCAGCAGAGAAGCTCTTGCTCACAATGTGCAGAATGAAATTGCCCAAGTTCAGGGGAGCTCTAATTCACAAAGGAGGATGTTGGGTACCTTCCCAGCAAGACAGACCTGCCAAGGGCTGTTGGACACTGATAAAACATCTGGCTCAGAATGTTCTGAACTGCAAACTGTTGGATCTGGGGTGGGGTTTTCAGGGAAAATACCACTCCCAGTTGCTTTTTTATTCTACTCCTTCCTTTCCCAGCTGAGGGCCACTGCGAGAGATGGGGTACTGAGAGATCTTCAACCTGCCTTGACTTTGCAGCCACTCTCACCCCCAGAAAACCTGCCTAGTCCTGTGGGAAAGGAGTCTCTGTATCTTTCAAAATACAGTTATTCAAAATTGACCTCTAAACTGTGGGTTTTTAATAAAAACTGAAATTGCTGTTACAAATAATGTCATATGCTAACAAGAAATGCCTGTTGACCTCTGCCTGGATCTCAGAGTGGAATGATTTTAACCTGAAATAAGAATTATGGGGCACGTTTACAGCATCTGTGAAGCCAGAGATTAATGTGGGAGTCATGAGACAGTCAAAGAAGAGAAAGCTGTGGATGAGTGCCAGTGGGAAAAAAAAAGAGGAATTAGCAACATGACCAGAGCACAGTGAAATGTGTTAAATCTCTGGAAATCCCAGAATACATGAAGATGATCAGTGGGCTGGAGAGCCTCTCCTATAAGGACGGGCTGAGAGCATTGGGGTTGTTAAGCCAGGAGAAGAGAAGGCTCCAGAGAGACCTTAGAGCAGTCTTTCAGTATATAAAGGGCACTTAAAAGCTTATAGGAAAGTTGCAAAAGAGGGACTTTTTACAAACACATATAGTGGTAGGAAAAGGTGGAATGACTTCAAACTGGAAGGTAGTAGACTGAGATATTAGGGAGAAATTCTTAACTGTGAGGCTGGTGAGACACTGGAGCAGGTTGCCCAGAGAATCTGGGGATGCCCCATCCCTGGAAGTGTTCAAGGACACGTTAGATGGTGCTCTGAGCAACCTAGTCTGGTGGAAGACACCCCTACCCATGGCAGAAGGGTTGGGATGAGATGGTCTTTAAGGTCCCTTTCAATGCAAACAGTTCTATGATTCTATGAAACAGAAAGACTAGGGGGATTGTACAAGGATGCAGTTGTTCTAATTGTGTGTGAATATTGCTAGGAATATTGTGTGAATATAGCTTTGATATACTTATTTACGTTCCTATGAAACTGAAGTAACTGCACAACAGGCAATGGAGTAGTGCCTGTTGAGGATGATGATGAGGAATGAGGATGTGGTGATTTTAGACCTGCCAGGGCCACCTGGGGATAAGGTGTGCAGCTCTGAACTGCCAACTCATGTTTGTATTTTCCCTGGGGTGACAGAGAAGGAAGCTTTCCTCATCGAGTGTGCCAGCAGACAGGAAACCAAAGGCTTGGGGCAGAGGGGGAGAACCTCCACATGTGCTAGGGCTCATAATCCTGTCAAAAACCTGGAGAAGTTGCAGACAAAGCATCAGCCCTGTGGGTAATTACAACAACCCTTTGCAGCCTTCAGAAGCCCATTGTATTACTTGCCATTTCTTCACTTCACTTGTGAGTGAACCTTTTGGGAAAAAGTGAATTAAATGCTGCAGTTTCAAAGTGAAAAAGCCAATGACAAGTGAAGATGTCTCGGTGCTGACCTTGAGTACTAGGGCTCGGTGCCTGTCCAAGGAAACTTCCCTGCATCAGGCTGAGCTATGCACCATGTTTTTCTCACTGGATGCTGCAGCAACTTGTCTGAAAGCCAGCAGGATTAATGTTTCTGGAATATATGGTTTAGTTAGCTATTCTTATTGACCCCTGAAAATACCTTCTGTATAATTTATTGGAATGTTAGTAGTTCAGTCCTGTGATGTTTGTGATAGAAAATCTTCACTTTGAGCCAGTGGGAAATTTTGTTAGGGTGAGGAGTGCAGGCCTGGCCTCTGCTATGCCTTTTTTCTTTTCCATTGCAACACAATTAACCTTTTCATTAGAAGAGCTCTGTTCCAAATAAGCAAACCTCTCAATGTGTATTACTGAGCCATTTCAAGCTGTCTCTTGCTTTGGAACAAAATATCTTTGTTCCAGCCATGCATGACATTTGAAGACCTATTTATACAATTTGTCAGCTCCATTTGTTTTCTTCATCCTGATATTTTCCTCTGTATTTTTGGTTAGCCATCCAGATTGCAAGGAACAAGGTTGCTTCTGGTTTCTTCCCGTGCTGCTCCAGACTGAGGCACTGACTGCTTTTGTCCTTTTCTCCCTTTTGTGGGAAGGGGGGAAACAACCCAGAATCAAACACAGTTTTGCCTGCTTCATCCTCTTTGTACTGAGACAAGTAGCACCAGACCACGGTGGGATGGAGAGCATCAAGAGATGGCAAAAGGACCTGCTGTTCCGAGTTTCTGTCTCAATGCTCTGCCTCTGGGTGGCACTGCCTGTGGGAGGCACATGGCTGCAATCTCTTCTTCTAGAGGGGACTTACAGAAGACTCACACTCAAGGTCTCACTCAAGGTCTAAAGAAGACTTCCAAATTGCATCACTAAATATGCAAAATACCTGCTTTTTCCTTAGACATTCATAATTTGTTCCAAGTCTCTAACCAGCCACTCTTGTCTGGCAGCACAATGCTAACAAAATCCAAAGTAAAATTTAAAAAAGAAATAAAACATCCTTATCAAGATGTCCAGTAATAAAGCTTTTAATGTCCTCCTGATTTTCATGTTGAGTAAGTGTAAATAATTATGGTGTTAGGTTCATCCACTCCCTTGTAAAAAAATTATCTAGTTTGAGACATGTCTTCCAGAAAGGACCCAGGGTAGAGCTGTCCTTGCTACTCAAGCAGCAACATGTCTGTCCCAGTGCTGGCACTACCTAGTAACAAATGAAAGTTTAAGTCCTTCTTGAAATCTTTTACACAACCTGCCAGCTGAAGGTTTCAAGCTGCTTTAACACATGCAGGGTGCCAGGAAAATACCAGAAGCTTCACTTTAACCAGAAAAGGAGCTTGAAAGTGCCAGCCCAGCAGTGGTGAGCCTGGAGTTGCAATAACAGAGCTCCATCTGCTCTCTCCAATATAATCCTCACCAGGAAGGTTGTGGAAGGAGAGTGAAACAGCTCCGTGCAAGCAATACTGCTCCTGCCACCTGTTATGTGGCCCACTCAAAGCCTCTCCTAAGGCTAAGCAAGACTTCTGCATTGGCTTTGTGCTTTCCCATCCACTTACAAGCAGACAGAAGGTTTGGGCTGTAAGATCAGACATTAAACTTCAGAGCACCTCACAGCTGTGTTTTACGTAGACACTCCCTCCAGCTCTTGGGAGAGTGCAAAGTCTCCTCTGAATATGAAGCTGTGGATCATTTCCATGCCAAACACTTAATGCGTGCAGCTTTTGCACATGGTGGATGGGCTTCTGCTGCGAGGAATGGAGGCATGTGAGGAGGAATGCCTTCAATACCATGTGCTTCAAAAGCAGGGCTTGCGAGCTTTGCTTTGCATTCCAGCAGCTGGGATAGAGCTGCGTGCATGGCCCCCGTCAGCACAAATGAAACCAAGGCATCCATATGCTGTACATTAGGAGTGTTTGATCTCCTGCTCTCTGGCTCGCTGCTCAGATGCTCCTTCTTCCTCTTTGTAGTAGTCTGAGGAGCACAGAGTCCAGTGTTGAAACCTGGAAGTCTGCATGTGTTTATGGGCTCTGTGATGGGAACTGCGGTACTTAACACGAAACAGTCGAGAAAATGTTGCTGGCCACAGCCACAAAACCTGTCCTCATCTTTTCCAGGATGGTGGTGGATAAGCAAATTCCTCAAGTTTTTTTCCTTTCCAAAGATAAAGGAAAAAGAACTGTCAAAGTGAATGGAATTTAGTCCAACTGATGTAACTGCTGGATTAGCAAAGCAAAATGCAAATATCCTCCGGGTGCAGGAATTGTGGCCATGCACAGCCAAGACCACCATGAAGACACTGCATCCCCATATGGGCAAGGGACAGCTTGGATAACCCCAGGCTTCAAGCCCACCACTGGATGGATTACTGTCACTGCTCACCATGTATTTTCAAGTCAGTTATTGCAGTCACCCAGCAATATTGTGTTCTGCTACAGAAGAAGCTACAGACACCTCTGATCCACATGAAAGATGTTGTCGAGGTAGAAGAATGCTCCACTTCATAGAGGACTTGCAGGGTCCTCAGCATTGCCTCATACAGATTAGGAACTAGGCAATGCTGTAACCTGGAAGTGGTACAATGGGGAAGCACAAGTGACAACCAGGTAACAATAGAAATGAGTTTTATTTTGTAAAAAGTTATAAAATGAATATTGTACAAAAATAAAGTCTGTAGAGAACTTTGGTTGATTAACACAAATGACTGAGACATATAATTGCAGGTGAAGTAAAAAAATCCAGAGAAGCACACTCCTGTCTTCAGTAAGGTCTAAAAACTAAAAAAACAAACAAACAAAAAAAAACCCAAAAAACCCCCACCAAAACACCCCACCAAACCCTAAAAAAAATTTTAAAAAAAATCACAAACTTTACCCTTTTCTATTTTGAACATAAAGATTTGCTTCGGTTGCAGCCTCTTTCAGCTGCGCAGAAAATGCTTTGGGGCAAGTTTTGTTTTCAGCAATTGGGGCAAGGGAAAACACACCTCTGAGTGCTGCTGCTGCTGCTGGTCAACCACCCAGCAGTGCTGCTGACCCTTGGCTTGGCAGGGCTTTACTGCCCAGATCACGCCAATGCTGGTGGTGTCACCACTCCTGCGCAGTGTGGAGGGTAAGGTATCTCCATGGCTGTGAGAGAACAGGCCCCGTGGGTGGTTCTCTGGGGCTACGCTCCATCTGCCCAGGAAAGCAGCGGAAGTCAGGGATGAATTACATGCCATACACCTGGTACATACTTCTATGCCTGTTCTGGACTTTTTTGACCTCTAGACCCTTCTTCAGTGTTGCCCTGAGGGGCCCAGGGCAAAATGAGTATGGAGAGGCATTGCATGCATGAGATAAAAGGTTGGACCACCATTTTCAGTAGGGATTTCTTTTTTTTTCATGGTGTTTTTGTGGGAGTTGATGCTTCACTGGTTGTCAGGCATGTCTAGTGACCTGTACTCCTGCTCCTTTGTGAAAAGTATCTCCAGAATGAGAGCTGGCATTAGCAGTCACATGTGAATACCTTTGCTGTACAACCTCCCTCGTCCTAAGGAAACTCGGACTGTTCTGCTGCTGTGGGTACGAACCTGTAATGTTTCAGCAAATTATACAAAACACTCTGGTTATTTAACACAATTGTTTACTTGCAGACTATATTAAATCCAGGGCTAACTAGTAAGAGGTATTTAACCTCTTCTATATGGAAATATGGAAGGAAAAGCTTAAATAAATATAACAAGAAATTATAAGGCTAAATGTGATTATTTTCCATTTGTCAATAGTTATACGAGGTCAGTTGGCATAAAGTGTGAGAAAAAAATGTGGCTACATTTAAAATATGACTAAAATTAGTTTTTCTAACAAATTGCTAATGTTGAGCCAAGTCCTGCGACCCTCACTCGTCCAGAGTCATTGCTGCTCCTGCACATGTTTGACTGCAGTAATTTTCAAAAGGATTAGTGAATAAGAAGGGCTGCAGGCTTCGGCACTACCTTTTGTGAACACAATCAAGACTTTTTTTTAAAAAAAAAAGGTAAAGTAAGTGATTTTTTGCATTCAAGTTAACACTTTCAATCAAAAGCATGGACCGTTGTTCCCAACGTCTTTGTCTCTCTATATCCCCAAGTGCCATCTACTTTGGCACCTTTGAAAGACACTTTAATAAATAAGGAGACTCATTACTGAACTGAAATAAATAAAAATAACTTAATCTAAATAAATATCTTCTGCATATTTATGTCTCTGAAGGGATGCATTGCATCAAGTAGTCTCTGCTCACTCACAATGACCAAATAGAAATGTAGTTACGCAAGTGACATTAGTCCTTTGTAAACCTAAAGAAACGTGTTTTGTGTAGGTTGGGCTTGTTATTTCTCTTACTATACTAGGAAGAAGTGCTTAAAAACTCAACTTGTTTTCATAGGTAGCAGAAGAATGAAATCCTGCACTCATTTTGAAGAAACACGAGATGGAAATAACCAAACTTAGCCAGTAAGCGGAAATGTTTTGCTTTGCGATAATTTGAGACTGGTCATTTTGGTATTTGCCCAATATCATATTACTTACAAGGTTAATCTTAGTATAGCTTAGGAGTTGTCCTAAGCATTCAGGAACTGCCCTCCAGTGAGCAGTAGCACAATGTGTCTTTCAGTAGAGCTGAGGGCGCAGGGGATTAGTAAGGTACTCCTAACCTACTTCTTAGCTAAGCTTCTTGGTATAACTGGTATAACATGGCATAACTACAACACAGCATGGTATGGCAGGGTTGTGTTTTTAAGCACGTTCCTCATGGATTGAGTCTCACTGATGGTGGACTGAGTCAAACAGGAAAGGTAGCGTGCACACCATCCATCCATCGGCATCTCCACCTGAGCTTTTATCTTAATCCCCATAGGACGTCAAAAGTTTCCATCCTTCTACTCTGCTTCGTGTCCCCCCATCCCCAGGTCCTCATGGCTCCTCATTCTGTGTTCTTGGTCCTTTTTTCCTCCACTCTGAGTAGACACTTTCCTGGGAACCTTGGTCCCTCTCTTTGCAGTGTAGCAGGAATGGAAAACTGGTGCCGCCACTGGCAAGCAGTTGTCAGACGCATCCACACCTTTTCGCGGAATGTTTTTTCAGTATGTGGTAAACCAGGTTGTCATCCAAAAAGGACAGGTCATCATCAAAGGCTGTGGGTCTGCAACAAGCTTGCCTCACTTTGTCAGTGACCAGTTTTTTCTTTTTGGTTAAGTTTTTTAAAATTTTATCATAGGTGGTCTCAGCTGCATCACAAGATCCGCTGCAATACCGGAAAATTAGCTCCTCTTTGGTTTCATATCCCAAATCCAAGTCAGTCACATTTAAATGTATTTCTGTTAAGACACATCCTCGATTTTTGCCCTTTTGATTCCTCCTTCCCTTTTTGCTGGAATTCTCTGTGTTTGTGGCTGTGTTTTGACGGTTTCTCTCCCGCCTAGAGAAAATTGGTGTCTGTTTATCTGGTGACCTTCTCAGTCTTTTAATAGTGGCTTGAATAAAGTCCACTACCTCATCAAACTGATGTGGGTAATCTTCTGGCATATTAGCTGTTTGGGAAAAAGAGAAAAGGCTTCATCACACATCAATTATCTTCAAGTTTGTCCACTCATGTCTCAAAATTGTTACACGTACGCAAACTTTTCTGCCCATCACTTCGCAGCACACAAACCCTCAGAAACCAGGAAGAATTTGGAATGGTTTAGATCATCATGGAAACCATTTGGGGAAAAATAAATGAGGTATGTATGTATCTCTGTAGGTGTGTGCTGTTGCTTGGTAGCACTTCAGCACATCTTTCAATATCGAATGAACCCTCTCAATACTGGAAGAAGGAAAAGCACATCATTATACAAATATTAGTTAGCAGGTAGATGAAGCCACTGTAGAGAGGTTATACAGACTCTTCCCCATAAAGCATCAAAAGGAAGAGATTTCTTTAAAGCAATTTTGTGTTTGCAATTGTTAATTGTCTTTTCACACCAGCTGCAGTTAGTATTGCCAAAGCCACCCATCAATAAGGTTTTTGGACATGACAGAAGGAGGAATTTTCTGGGGTACCACACCGAGATATTATTCCTGACTGAATGCCTGTTTTTTCACTGCTACCAGGGGATAATTATTTTCAGAGCTTTTGAAAAATTTCTCATGTAAGTATTTTGTATCACAAGATGCCAATTGAACTGAATAGAAATAGGTCAGAATAGAAGTATTATGTTAATTTTCAAGGGAAATGTTATTAATGCATTTTCTTTTTATGAAAATTCAAGTTTTAATTTGTTTAATTTCTCATCTGAATCTCTATCGGTGATAAATTATTCAAGTAAATCATACGATGAAGTCATTGAAACATTTTGATACTAGCAAATTAAATGTGTTCTGAAATGGTTCCAGACTTTGGTTTTTAATCATGATTTGGAAAAAAATCACATTTTGAAATCTTTAAACTCCTCATGGACTAAATTTCTTGAAATGATCTGCTTTAGTAAATACAGAGAAGTAATGGAGGGTCAGGCTGTCAGAAGCCTGTGTGTAGGTGCCCTTAAACTGCATTATTAATGACTGCCTCTTAAATACATAAACTACATTGCAATACTGAGATTTTTTTTCTCATTCATTGTGCCAAAAATTAAGACTTGAGGACTTGCTTCCTTTGCAGTAAGACCTAAAAGAATGCTTCTTTTTGTACTTAACTCCTAATAACCCAAAGCGTAACAGACCAGTGTACCCCTGGCCTTGCATATATGAGAAGTCCCCCTCTAGGACTCCTAGAAATATTGCAGGAACTGCAAACATTGAGAGAGGCAATATCCAATGCAGTGCACCTGGCCAGGGATTGGTACGTCCTCAAAGCCACAAAGGCTCCTACTCAGTCAGGCGCTGAGACTGGAACAGCTCCTTAGGCAAAAGCTCAGCACCACATTTCCCTAGTAAGCACTATAACACAGAAGCCCCGACAGGCAACCAGGCAGCAAATGTACTCAGCTCACACGCGGTGGCAGGGACTCTGTTAACAGGGAAGCCATGAGACTGCCTCCCGTTTCCTAGCAAAGGTGCACCTTCATATCATCACTAGAAGCACCAAATAAGAGGAGATGGGGGCAGCAGAACCCTAATGCTGCTAATGCAAAAACCTGCTGAAACAAGAGTGCATCTGCACATAAGGAGGAACACCGAACACTACCTAAAGCAGCCACATGCTAGGGGTGTCCCTCCAAGACTGATGGACCAGAAGTGTATGTTTTTTTGTGGATGGATCCAGCAAGATAGTTTAGACTGGTAAACAAGTAATGAAGACTGGAAATCTCGTAACTTCACAATAAGAGTGACACAAGGGAAGCAGGATGTAGAGTCTGGAACTGGAAAAAGTGATTTACACTTTTGTTTTACAGCTATCCATGCTAAAGACAACAATCTCACAGACCACTGACAGTCCAAAGACACAAGGAAGGGATGGCTGCTATCTACAGAGCTATGTGGAACCTGGAAAAGGAAGGATCCTGCACCCAGCCCCATATTCCTGTGACCCATATTGCTGTGACTCCAATGGCAAGTGTGACCTTGCCCTCCTCAGTCATTATCTCTGCAGCAGATACCAAAATACCCACTGTACGCCATACCTACTGCAGGGGGTTTATTGGATGGTTGTGTCCAATATTTATTGGATTGGATGGATGTGTCCATCAGATGCAACACCCAGCTCTGTTGCAGAACAGACTGGCCTGCCATATGAATATTGCCCTACTGAGCAAGACCCAGGTTAAGGCGACAGGTGAGCTATGTTCCTTTAAAGCAAGAAAGGGTAGACATGTTGCTAAACTCAGTCAAAAAAGATGACCCACATGAAGCTGGCATATCTGCCATTGCTGAAGTACAAGCTTGGCCCTGGCACAGATATAGATGGAAAAGAGTTCACAGAAGGCACTTGTTGCTCTGAGACTGGGTAGTTTCTAGATTTCTTACACAGAAACTAGGTTTCTTAGTTTACAACCCAATAAGGGAAGAGTGTAGCCCTGAGGAGATGGCTCCAGCTTTGCCATTATCCATTCACCTTCAACTCATCCCTCTCATACTACTGTGACTACCCCACCTCTGCCCACACCTCTGCCACGTATTCCTAGCCCAACCCTTATAGCAAGAATATGACACAATGAGACCTTGACTATGGAGAGCGAAATACAACTGTCATGGAAGCATACGAGCGCTTAACAAAATTCATGCAATGGTCAACCATCAGGAAGGGCACAGGAGACTGTCACAAGGAACTGTGACATTCCACACTGTTCGTGGACATTCTTGTTTGCAGCCTTCAGCCTCGTACTTATCTCAAGGCTGGTACGCTGCCAGTGCAGTTAGGGGAGTAAGAGACCCTCACCTAAGAGGGGAGAAACAAACCTGTAGATTCCCTTATGAGGTAACAAATCCAACTAGGCACATGACTTTCAAACCGCTTGCAATTCAGGTGCAGAAATACCATCTACCCCCATAAGAGTGCTACATGCAGAGTCTACTTTGGCTAAATACTGTCAGACAGCTACAGAGTTCAAGCACTGACCAACCCAAGCCAATTTAAGTATACCCTAGAGGGTAGTAGATAAGCACAGGAAAGGCCCATGTGGTGAACTGTTTTCTGCTAAATGCACACAGTAACATCTATCCTGGTTCATACTTTATCACTACCCCAGCTGCACCAAGGGAGCTTTCTGTGCTTAACTAGCCTGTGGTATTTCAGGTGGAGGAATCACACCACAGAAGAGCCCCATGCAACACTGCAAATGCAGGCATGGGGTGTCAACAATGCAGAAGGTGGAAACAGTAAGGCAAAAAGTAATTCAAGTAATCAAGCCAACAGTGTATCCAACTACTACAAGCCCTACCTACAAGCATGGACTAGCTGCACCCAGAAAATAGGGTCACTGGCAGCACGACTCATCCTGCTAATCTCACTGATGCTCTGAAACAAACTATGTAAGAAGTGTTCCAAGCTGTGTCTAATGGAGCTGGGGATCCCTGCACAGCTCATCTCCTATTGCAACACCAGGAGACACTTGGGAAACTCATTGGGAGGAATGCCAGCACTGCGAGTAAGATGGATTCCAATTTTCTGTCTCCAGGGTGAACTTTCCCTTCGATCCAGGGGATTGGAAATTATCCCATGCAGATATCCAAACCTATCAATAGCACTTCTATAGAGTGATCTCAAGTATTTGGAGATTACACCACCAGAGGAGACAAAGGGTATAGGGGTGATATTGACAAACTAGTGGGAACAGTGAGCACACAACGCTCCTTCAGAAAATGTGCTGGATCTCTTGATCCTGGTCCGTGTTTGGCCACCTACAACAGATGTGCCATTAAGGTTATATGGGTATACCACATCAACACAATGGCAACTGCATTATCAAGCTATTCAGTGAGACCTTGCAAGTTTCTGTAAGCAACACCCCCCTCTGCCTGTGGAGCCCCAAACTAGTCATGAACAATGCAGCAATGCTCTTTTGACAGCTTTCAACTGCACTGCTAAGGTACCCCAAGTTTCCATAATTTAGCAGTGTCTTAGGAACACTTCCAATCCCTGCAACCAACCAATTTTCTGCTGCTTAATGAATCAGAGTAATCACTGTGACTACAGTCACTAGGAGTGGATCACAGGGGTCTGCAGGAAATTTTGACAGCCAGGAGTGAAGGAAAACTTGCCTTAGCCCTATGCTAAGGTGCCAGTCATGACTCAGTAGGGATAGTCAGCTAACTGTGCAATAACTATGGGTGTGAAGCCTTAGAGTCTTAAAAAAATGCTGTAAAAAACTGCCGAAATAGGACCAAGAGCAATCAAGTGGAAACACCAGCACTGACACCAGGTGTGATGGGTCGAAACAAGGCACTAGAGGTAAGTGCTAAGGAAGCTACCACCAGACATCATACATGAATAAGCAATAACCACTGACCAAGGACTAAACACTGTAAAAAGCTAATGGACAGAAGGGAAGGTGGAGAAGATTGGCAGCAGGACTTCCCTATGCTGATGAGCACTTGCTAGATGTGCCTTAGGGATGCTGAGACCTCTGCAGCACAGACACCACAAGCTGAGCACTTTTTTGGTCTCTGCACTGTGGTAAGTGCTGCTGGGAGCAATGGGGGTGCTGAGCCGAAGCCCATGGCCAGGGAACATCACTGCACTCATGGGGCTGCCTTGGCATCAAGTCATGGTTTGTAACCTGAATAAAGCTGATTGAGGGGTACTTTGTTATTCCTCTGTCTGCAGCATTGTTTAGAAAATGTTTATGATCTCACAGCAGCTTTGCTTCTCTCCTTCCCCATGGATTGCACTGACTTAACTGTGCAGCAGACAGAGCTTTCCATGGGGATTTCACACCCCTGGGAGAAGCAGATACACAGTTTGTGTGTGTGTATGTGTGTTGCATTTACTCATAAACACACAAACACGTCTGATTACACACACGTTTTTTTTTTCAAAACAAAGTAGTTTACTGACAACACTTGCCTTCTGGTGGAAAAGCTGAGAGAACAAACACATGACAGATGCTTGTCACATTCTGCAATGTGCCAGCAGAAAATGCATCTATTTATTGGAATAGAAGCAGTTAAAGATCTCTAAGCAGTAGTCCCTGATCACAGGTCCCAGGGTGTAAAGGAATTAGAATTCAAAAATCAAAAGCAACCTAGCATAGGACAGGATGGGACAGGTCTGTACAGGATGATATGGGATGGGGCAGAATAGGATAGCCCAGAGCAGCATGTGCTCAGTATAGGTTTGCAAAAGTTGTCTCACACATGTGATGCACCTGAAAGCAGGTGTTTCGCAAAGGAAAGGAATGTATGTCCTGGAAATTTAAAATCCTCCCTCAGGGAACAGGGGGCATCTCTATGTCTTGTTCACTGTGAGGGAGAAAGACTCACAGATCCCACTTGGGCAATGTGACAGGCTGAGCTCCCCATTTAGACTACGGTGCCATAATAATTTACCAGACTGGAATGCAGTAATGAGGTTTCATTTGGGTTTTATGTCACGTTTCTGAAAGCCGTTTCCTGACTGTCCAGCTCCTCGCGAAGTCCCTTGGAGTCAGTCTGTGTGTGATCACATGCAGGTGTTTTTGCATCACCTCTGCCTAACATGCATCTGGCAGGAGCCTGGGGCAGGCAACAGTATCTGTGGGAACTACAGCCACCATGTATGTCCTGCTCCATTCAGCTCCCTCTGCTGCAGGTGCTTTCCATGCTCCCTCTTTCAGTCCCATGCCAGTGGCCTGACCACTCAGGCAGAAGAGATGGAGCTTTTTCCTATGGTTGCAAACAGGGTATGAGTCTGTTTTCTAGAGCCAGAGAATCAAAAGTGGTGGGTATTGATGGCAGTCCATGTGCCAGTCTGCCTCTGGGCATGTTCTCTGTCTCCCATGTTCAGCTGAATCAGGGCTCTTGATCTGTAAGGAGTTTCTCCCATGGCCAGAAAAATGAACAAAAAAGCAAAGCAGGAAAGAATGAAAAGCTGCAAGACTGATATACATGGGAATCCACCACAGTCATCAGGCTGGGGACAGAGCTGGTGAACACCAGATGTCCAGAGTGCCAGGAGTCAAACATGAAGAGAAGAAATGAGACTCATTTAAAATACTA
Source organism: Calyptomena viridis (assembly GCA_013390005.1). Taxonomy (NCBI): domain Eukaryota; kingdom Metazoa; phylum Chordata; class Aves; order Passeriformes; family Eurylaimidae; genus Calyptomena; species Calyptomena viridis. The sequence goes on along the minus strand of WEIV01017810.1, from coordinate 60,670 downwards.
ATTCAAAACCAATATAAAACAAAACAAAGAAACAACCAACACAGGAGCTGGCATCTTTTCCTTGCTGTTAGCAAGCTGTTTGCTTGCCTTCTGAACCTTTAGGGCACAGTCAGATCACAGCTTTGACAAAATCTCCCAGGTTAGGAACATCCCTCTATAATGCAAACTGAAATTCTCGCCTCACTGATGCTCTCTGGAGCTTTGATCTGCCCTTCCCCAGCCACACAGTTGCTGTTCCCTGGGCACAGCAAGAGCTGGCAGCATGCATGAGTGCAGAATCCTGCAGCCAAACAGCCACGGCACTCTCCATCATCCCCCGAAGAAAGCCACCCCACAGTTCTGCTTTGGGCATAAAGGTGCCTTCCTTTGGGCATCTTCCCCCCTGCAACACCCCAGAGCCTGCCTTTGCATTTCTAATTAATTAGAGACACCATGTGACAGCAGGACTGGGATCTGATCCCTGTCCTTTACAGAACAAATCATACAGTGGTTCTGATAGATTTCTCCATAAAATAGATCTAAATGAATATCCAAACCAAATCTGCTTGATCATTCTCAAAAAAACAGTCTCCGTAAGTAAAAATGGATAATTTATTTCTCCCTGTTCTAATGTGATCACAATTACATTTTGTGTAACTATTCCTTTGATTTCACTATCAAGCCAAATAGTCCCCCACATGCAGTGGCAGTAACCCAGCACGGTAGAGCAAGAAACCCTCAGCTTGTACCTGATCACAAACTGATTTCAGTGGGAACAGATGGACCTTCAATTTTTAAGAAAAAAAATCAGTTACACATTTTGATGCCTGGTCACGGATTTAGAAGACGATAACTACAGTCTCCTATGACCATTCTGACTCTTACCGCATACAAGAAAAACTTAAATCTTATAAACTGCAAAATAATAATTTAGGTAGGTGGGTTTCTCTCTTTGGTTTTTTTGGTAGTCTCATAAAACTTGGTATTTTAAGTTATTTGTGCTTTGTAGAATAGCTTTCCATACTGCTCTCAGGAAAACATAGTCACATCACTGCCACATCATTTGGCACTTTGCATATCCTGAGTTAAAGTGAAGTAATAGAAGTCATGAAAGGTATACTAATCGTGCTAAAATTAGATTCTCCTTTTAGACTGTAGCTTTTATGCATGCATTTGTGGCAGTGTATAGCTACCACTTCAAAACATCAGACTAAACATTTAATTAAATTACCAGGATATTTCACTTAAGCACAGTCTTTCAATTAGAGAAGTTCAAACAACAGCATTTAGACTCTCAAGTATGTATGATTTCAAAGTTCCAGGGGGTTTATCCAACTCATTATAATGGTAAGCAATATTTAGAAAATTGAGATCCAGATCTGCTAGGATCAAATGACCCTTTTTAAAAAACAGTTCTGGTTCTTTAATCTGGGATCTTCGTAACAAAAACATTTTAATTTCCTCTCTTCCCTGGTTATTTTTTAAGTTTCCTCCAATGTTATACTCACAAACGCACTTTATTCTTAGGCCATTTGCTAGTGGGAAACAGACAACTAATGTGTCTCTAACAGTCAGTGGAATGAATCACTCCCATTTTTTTGTTGCTTATGAAGACTGCTTTGGTGTACCATTTATTCAGTAATTATTTTTGTATTTAGCTTGCTTTGCACTACTGTTTTCAGGTACTCATTATAGTGGACATGGCCTCTCTGAACACAGAAACCCTCCATCTCACACCACAAAGACACACTTTGAGAGAGACTTGGAGTAACCTGTTTGCAGAAGTGCAACCTTAGCCAGGTTAAAATTACTAATGTGATGATCATTCTGCTTTGCAAAGTAAAAAAGCACCAGCGGAGGTGGGGATATACTATTTATTTTATTGAAAATGAAGTATTTTTCATAAAACCTCAAAGCCTATTATATGCAGGCATCAAAAGCAGAAGTTAAAAATAGTTATAATGAAAGGTTTGCAGTACTTTAACAATTAGATTAAAATATCACCTCTCTGAGGCATGACTTTACTTTCATGCCTTGCATGATAATCCATGGGGGTAAGAGTGAAATGGAAACCAGGTGGTTGTATCCATTAGGAAATAGAGCATCAAACACACCAGGGGTCAGCTCATGTTTAAATTTTTAATACAGTTCTGTATCACTACCTCACTCCCAGCCCATGCAGCTCCCATTCCGCATCCTCTCCTCAGACCCAGAGAGCCCTTAGAAATGGAGCCTCTCACTGGTGTCACTTGTCTTTCATCAAGCCAAAGTGCTAAGTAACCCAGCAGACAACTCCAGGGCCACTCGTACCAGTCAGGCACGATGAGGCAGCACTGGTAAAAGGCACAGGATTGACCTTCCTGGTGTGCTTGCTCCTGATGGAGCTTTTTGTTTGTAGCTCACTAACTAACCCTGTCATTTCCCAAGTGTTGGTCATAATGACAAATCCAGAGCCCTCTGTATTTTTGCACTGTCATGCTTGGCAGCACCTCTCCTTCCATTCTTTGCCCGCTTTCTTACAGGTAGAAACACTGGTTCCCCCCAACAGCAGAAAGGGGGGAAACAACAGGACCATCACAATTGCTGCCACCTGTAGGAAGTCCATGAAAGCAAGGGGAAACAGCAAGATCAGATGAACCATGTGAAACAGAGGAAGCTGCCCTGTGAGCCAACCTATCCATGAGAGTTCCTTGTTCTTCACTCAGTCCAAGTGGGTTGCTCACAGGATCCTGCCCAAGATGGGCTGCACTCCTCTGCCCTCCTCCTCCTCTGGCCTCTCTGGGGTGGGGGCAAGGCAGTGTGTCACCTACAGCAGTCAAGCAGCAGAGGAGCAACATGAGGATGTGGTCCTGCCTCTGACACAGAGCTCTGAAACACTTTGAGGCACCACAGAGCAGATGGCTTTCCAGCAGTTGCTCTTGAGGTTTTGTGGCAGCTCCTGAAGTCTCTCAAGAGCCTGTCTGCTCTAGGGCCTTATCATATGGGGAAGTGTGGGTACATGAACACCCACAGGGCATCTCTGCATTGGAAGAAGTTACAACATAAAGAGTGTAAAAAGGGAAAAAAAGTGACAGTGCCATGCCTGAAGTCAGTGACTGAGCAGGAGCCAAACCTGGGCAAGGCACATATCTGTTGTCTCCTCACTAAGGCCTTGTACCCCTTGCACCCCTCCAAATCCATACTATGTTGAGTAAAGATTCAGCTTCCCAGTAAAACCTGGTTTTATGCTTAATACTTGATTGAGAACCTCAAATCCTTGAGTGCCTCAAATGATATGTATGAGTGGGACCCAAAACCTGTGACCTCTGTTAGCAAGAACACACACAGCCAGCTAATGGGCAGAGCACAAAAGTTTTAATGGAAGAAATACTGATGGTAATAAATTATCTTCAGCATCCCTGGTGCAGAAGTGATCCAGTCCAGCCCTCACACAACATTAGTAAAACCCCGCATTTGCAGTCCAGACCTTCTTTAGTGCCAGTTCACTGAATGGAAAGAGCATGCCTAAATCAACAACAGCAGCTTTCACTGGGCTGCCTGTGCTCTTACACTGCACTTCCCATTGGGCTTTAGAGGTGTTCCCAAAGAACAAGCACAGGTAGCAAAGCAGCAGGAAGGGACCTTAAAGGGACCTTATTCCAGTTTCTTCCCTGGTACAGTTCTTCCACTATTGTCTTTCCCTACCGGCATTTCAATGTGTTTAAGAAAAGAAAAATATGGTAGGTTTTAATATCGCAGTTTGGAAAATGTTGCTGTTATTTCTATAATAATCAGTCCCTGGCTCTAGGGCAGGTGCTATGGTACTCTGCTGCTGAGGGTCTCATGTTGGGAAGTGTGGACCATGATCTGCCAGACAGGACTGGCATGCGCTCAGAGGAGCAGGCTCCTTTCTAGCTGCTACACGGGATACTACCTCCCTATCAGAAACTTCCTGAGAAATGGCTGATTTTGCCAAAGAAATCTTATACATGCTCAGTATTGGAGAAGAAATAGTCCAGATATTTGTACGTAGCTTGTTAGTTAAAGGGAATATGACCAGCTTGCCTCTAAAATGTGGCCACCCGAGAAATTCTGGCATTCTGCTCTAAGACTGCCCAGTCCAGCAGGAAAATAAATATATGGATTTCAGTGTTTGCTTCTTTTGAAGTCTACTCCTGTTCAATAATCTTTGAAGCATTTGTACCAGTCCCAAAGATTTCAAACAAATTTACCTGCAGGTTTCAGTTTAAGTGCTGTACCAATACATACAGCCTAGCTTGCTGGGTCAAACAAACAACTGGCTTTATTCCTTAAAAATAATGTTGATACAAGAAATGTCTCACATTACCAATTTTATGGCCTTGATCTCAAAAAAAATACTTATTCTAATATATATTTTATATCTTAATGTTTAATTTGTACCTGTCTCAAATAAATATTTTTGATCTTTTTCCTTTCTTCTCTTTGTAATCGGGACTGAACTTCCAAGAGCCACTGAAATCCTTAACTTTGGTTCACTTTACCAAACATTACTGGATCAGAAAACTACAGCTGGTTTTGTCAAAAATGACATCTCTGCAGTGTCAACCATTCTACAGTGTCAGTGGCCTATTCAGATGTCTGACGATCCCGAACTTGGGGATGCTGCAGTATTTTGTATTTATTTTTTATTTCCTGTCATTAGCTTATTACCTCAGAAATATGAGAATCCACAACAAATGTAGTTATACAGGGTATGGCCTATGTACTACAAGTTTTATGTTGCTGTTGCCTGACTGTGTGGGGAATGAAGACCAGGTATTTGCACTGGATGTCCATCCCTGAACTACTGCAGTTGTGAGGGGTGGGACTCGATGACCCAAATGGCTTCTCAAAGCTTCTGTAACTTTAAATATTTTAAAACCACTTCAGCTGTCCTAATCAGGAACAGTGTAATTTACAAACACATTGCAACCTACCAATCTGAGGATGTCCTGCTAGTAGACAAACAATCCCTTCCCCAACAAATTTAGTAATAGTCTAATGAATACTTCAGACAGCTGAATTCTTCAGCCTTCCATAGAAGGTTTTGAAGCTCTTCATCTGCAGACCCTGAACATGGGGATTTCTAAAAATATCCTGAAGAAAAGCCTGTTCAGGTATGTTATCTATAAAAAAACACTTGCAAAAGATCTAAAAGGATCCACGCTTTCACTGGCAAATTTTTGAGGTCTCTAAACTGAAAAGCAGCAGAGAAACAAAACTTTCAACAACAGATAACTCAAATTGAGAATAAAACTATATCATCTTGCATTTCAGTACTTTCCTCCTTAAGTCACAAAATATTCTTCACTGGAGTATGTTCAGTATTTATACCTGAGACTGAGAATAAATTTGCTTCTAGGGCTACGTGCCTCTGGATTTAACCAGATCCATGCTGTTCTTTCTTTTTCTAGAATTTTGTCCATGAATGGACAAACTCGAATGCATGAGATTTCTAAAAGCCTAGATAACCTGGGAGTCCCCATGCAAACAGACTTCACTACATGTATTTGCTGGCTCAGAGACACAGGCACACTCGACCTGACACTGGCTGGATGCATCAGCAATGCTGATGCACTGGCTGTGATGGATGCACAATGATTAAATGACATATGTGGCACCTCCTCAGTGTAGCTAATACCTCTCTGATGCAATGCATGGACAAGTTACCTCTGTAGCTTCTGGGTGTCTGAGGCTAAAGCACATATGCCACACCATAGCTGTGTTGTGCAGGAAAGCCTGGACAGAAACATGAGAGTTGTAGTTCAGGCCTAATAAATATTGCAGAGAAGGAAATGCATTCAGTTGGAAGCATAACTTAATACTCTTTTTGCCTTAAATAGCCCTACAATATCACAGTTTATTCCAGATACTTTCTGTATTAGTTGATAAAGTAGCCACTAAATGCAGTAATTTAACATTAAATACCCCTTGGCAGGAGTATGAAGAATTTTTAACAGAGGTGTAAGACACATATACCATGGTGTGTCACACCATATACCAAAGGAGCTCCAACAACGAATGACCATTGAGCGGCCTTGAGTAACTCAGATGTTATGATGCACCTCTCCTACTATTAGGAGGGACGAACCCATGGTGAGATTTTTCATGTAATTCTACACGTTTACGCCTAGTTCTCAGTAAAGGTGGTCACTTAATCAAGGGACTATATATCATATTCTGAATCTTAGGACATTCCCATCCTCACATACATATTGATTATGTCCATACAGAAGCAAGCTGTTACAAAATGTATTCACTGGAAACTATATAGGTCAAACAAGTGTTCGACTCCCTCTGCACTGCCATGCTTCTGAAGCTGCTGACTTAGTTTATAGTAATTTGGTTTATATTTGTTCTATTTGCAGTTGGCATTTAAGCTAATTGTGTCCTTCCCCCACCAGACTGTAACATAAAGAAAACAAAGAAATGGTTACAAACTCTACAGCTACTCTTCTCTGTTTTTTGTGTGAAATAAGCAATCCCATGAACGTTGGTACCAAAACACCTACAAACACTGGACTCATCTCCAATGCACTGAATATGGAGGCTACTACCACTCCAGCCACCAGTCCACTTAAAAATGCAGAAGACTGCAATTGCTAACACCCTTTGGCATCTCTAATTACTGCCCTAAACAGCAAAGGTCAGCACATTACACCTGATCAGCCCAGGAGGTTAGGACCCTGCCTGGAGCCTGGAACGAAGGAAGGTTTCAAGCCAATCTGAAAGGGATGGGGTAACATCAGGTGACCTCAGAGCACTTTGCAGAGAAAGCAATCCCATCAAATGAGTACACAAAAAGGTGTCAAGGGCCTGGGAAACAGATCCGTGCTTCAGGAAGCTCTGTGACCAGCCCTTATGAGTGAGACTTGATCTCGCAATTCTACCTAACCCCTGATGTGTATGGGAGACCCAACCTCTCTGGAGTAAGAACAGTGCACACCCTGGAGCAAAATGCTCCACTCAGACTGCACAGGAGACAGCTTTAGGGGACAGCAGTGCATGCTTCTATGAACACAGGCACCACCCAGTCCTGCTCAGTGCCCACACACTGCCCTATGCATATGAGACACCGCTCCCACCGCTTTGTGAGCTGCCTCCTGCAAAAGCCCTCAGCAAAGCAGCTGACCCAGAGTATCCACAGAGATAATACACAGCAAGTTCATCAGCAGACAGCTGGGGAGTTGCAAGCACATCTCCATGCTTGTGGTACATTGCCCTCTGATTGCAAGAGAAACCTCGAAGTGGAGAGGGAAGTCTACATGGTGTAGACATATACTCCTCTTGTGCACATTGTTCTATGTCTTTCATGTGCTGAAGTGTGCATGTCACCAAACTGTAAGTGGAGAGAAACAAATACGTCAAAGACACTGATGGGGGTGACTTAACAAAGTGCTGCTGCAGTGGGAAAGCAGCAATATGCCTGGCTGGGATCAGTCCCACAGGCTGTTTGCAGACTGCTCTCCCAACACCACACACTTTTAAATCAATTAAAAACAGCACTAAAGTGGATCAAATATTTTACTGCTCTCTTATGGCCACCTTTTTTGCAAGTCTCCCTTGACTCATCCAACTTGCAACATAGAAGTGTTCCTGACTTCTGGGCACTAGTGCTGTGTAAACAGATGACATGCAAAGACAACAGGAATTCCCTCGGTTTTCCTCAATTTCTTATGTGAAGAACAGCACTACTTCCTTTGCCCTTGTAGGCAGGCCCATCTATTTGTGATCTGCAGGATTAAGAGATGGAGACCAAACTATCAGCCCCTTCTCAGATGACTATCCTGGGCAATAACCTGTGACCCAGCTCTGCTTGGCAAAGCTTACGTCTGTACCCTAGAAACAAAGATACTTGGAAGAAGCTGTATATTGATACTACCACAGCTCAGGTAAAACACAGGTTGTCTTTCTTCCTGCTTCTTGTTTACTCAATCCACATACACAAAAAAAAAAGCAACAATAAGAAGTTGTGGACACTAAGATCAGACAGGATCGCTACTGCTGTTTGTCCCTGTGAGCTGCTGCAGAGAAACCAGCTCACCAGCAACCATATTCCCAGAAGTTAGTTTCAAGATAAAAGCAAGCATTGTATAAATACTATTACACCAAAGAAAAAGGAGCATTAATGTTGTCCCAGCCTTAAGCTTCAGCCAGAGATACAAACTGACTGATGCTGCTTCCTCCCGATGCCCTTCTTGCCACCAGCACTTCAGAAGTCCTGTGCAGAGGGAAACAGCACAGTGACCTGAAAAGCTGATCACTGCCTTTTGTAGGACAGCAGTTATACAGCACACTGCTTGCCACGGAGAAGAAGATCACCATGTGTGATAGCCCCATGACCCCCATGATTCTGGCAGGCTGAAGCCCTGGGAGGAGACATTTCTGGCCAACCTCCCTGTGTGGAGGGGCTGAAAGGATGTCAAGGGCTGCCAGTCCGTGAGCAGCAGGAGCCCAGGCTGGGACATGTGGAGGCGGCAGCCTAGGCAAGATTCCAGCAAGGGGGAAACACTAGCAAGAAAAGGAAAGAGAGAAGACTAAATGGGGAAGGACATAGATGTATGTGTGTGGAAGAGGAGATGGGTGTATAGGAGGGGTCAAAATGAAGTCATGACACATGATTCTACGCTTGGTGCCTCCACACTGTGTTAGCCTGGCTGCTCCCACTAAAAACAGAGCCCGGCTGCCCATGGCTGGAGCTGCAGCAGGCACAGGGAAAGGAGGTGCCTCCACATAAGGAGATAGAAATGAATCCCAATTACTGGATACTGGGTGCATCCTGTAACAGGCTAAACACAGAGGGATGAGCAAGGGCAAAAGAAGAAGCCTCCAAGCTGCGTCTGTGCCTTTGCTAAGTGTCTCCACTATTCACTTATTTTGCCACTTCTGAGTCATTGAAACTCTCTTTTTAAAAAGCCACCAGAGTTAGCACAACGCTCACATACCACTGTGAAAATCCTGTATGTGCTACTGTAGGAGACCTATTATTAGTGAGGCATTATTATCTGTCATTTGGATTGTAAACTGTCTTACTGTGAGCTAGTTCATGTGATTTCTCTGCATTAAACTCCTAACCTTGCCACAGCTACTCTTCTGCAAATTTTCTTCTGGACACACTGATTTCAAGATCAGAATCCAAGGAAGATTTAATAAGCTCAGCAGCACTCTAGAACGTGTACAGTGCTTCCCAACACAGAGCCCAACCTTCATCAGGACTTGCGACCACTACAGGCAGTGAATAATTGCACTGGCAAGTCCGAGCAGGGAGAGGAGGCTGAGGCAGTGAGGAAGGAGTTTTAGTGCCTGCATTGCGAGGTGTACGAACCTGATCCTACTCTCAGCTCCTCTGCATACAATAAGCTTTCCAACCTCTTCAAATTTTTCAACCAATGGGATCTAAACACTGCCAGGTAGTGCTGGAGTGGGCGGGGGGTATTGCTACTGCAATTGCCAACCTCAAGCTTTGGAGAATTACTTGGTGTGGAGCTGCTGGAGCAAGACCAAAGCCAGTGGTGCTGCCCAGGAGAGAAGTATGGGCAGAAAGTGTAGGTAGGGATCCTTTCCTCACCCTGACGCCTTAGCAAAAGGAAGCAGATTTAGCAAGACAGACAGCAGTTGCTACAAAGGGGAATGTTTCTTACAGTCACTGTGCACAGCATAGGAAGGCAGCAGGCTGATGGGGGAGAGATCATCTTCAGGTCCCTCTACCACTGAAGGGGACCCCTTGGGAGGCGTCTTACCGGTGGGCAGGGGCAAGGTGGAGACCGTGTTGAGCAGCACCACGCAGACAGCCACAATATCCCATAACTTCATCTTAGATCTCCTTCCAACACGGGCCCCTGGCAGAGAGGAGAAGCAGGATTACCTTCCAGCTACTGTGCTCCTGCCCTGCCAGTCCTGAGATAAAACTAAGCAATCTTGCACCCCAGATCAGACTGATCCACCTTGGCCAGGCCTGGAGACAGAGCAGGGGAAACAACCTGTTCCCAGCTCAGTCTCCCACAGCTAGTGAGGTGGGCTCTCCCCAGCGAGGAAGTGGTGTGGGAGAGGGAGGCTCAGGACAGTCTCCAGTCCCTCTGTGCCCAAAAAAGCTGTACTGGGGTGTGCAGGCAGGCAGACCCCAGGAATCTGTTTCCAGGGATGTAGGAGTGTGACCACACCCCTGCGCTGGCTGGCAGGCAGGTCACCTTGTGCTTTTCCAGCACCCGAGTGGCACCAAGACACTTATTCCCAGGCTGGACCAGGGAAGACCGGGCTGCTCTGAGGCGTTGGGGTGTGCAGATTTGATGTGCTAAAGGCAAACGTTCCTTTCCTTTTCTCTTTCTTCTCCCTCTCCTCTCCTCACCTTTTTCCTTTCTATTTATCCTTTTTCTTTTCCCTTTCTTCTTCCCCTACCTTCTCCTTTCCCTATCCAATCTTTTCTTTACTCTTTTTTATTCGCCTTTTCTCCCTTTCCTCTTCACTTGTCACCTTATCCTCTTCCCTTTCCCCATTCGTTCCTCTTTCCCTATCGTCTTCCTTTTTTTTTTGTTTCCCTTTCCTCTTGCTTCAGGATTTCTTTTTTCATGACTTCTCCTTCCACTTTCGTTTTCCTCATCCTTGTTGTTCCTATCTCCTTTTCCTTCTTTTCCTCTCCCTTCTCACTTCCCTCTCCTTTCTTCTTCTCCCCTGCTCTTTCTTTTCTTTCCTTCTTTCTTTCCTTCTTTTCCCCTTTTCTCCCTTCCTTTCCTTGATTTTCCCTTCCCTTATCCCTTTTCTTCTCCTCGCTCCCCGGCCGCTCTGCCCGCACTCTGCCGTGGCGCGTACCCTCTTCCCGCTGCCCTCCGGCCGGGGGTGACAGCTGCCCCAGCTCGGTTCGGCCTGGCCGGGGCGGCAGCACGGGGCAGTGTCCGGCCCGGGAGGGGC
>WEIV01017810.1:1777-48793 GCA_013390005.1 Calyptomena viridis | reverse complement strand
GCCGCCGCCGCGAGTCTTCCGCGGAAGCCGCGCTGCGGGGTGCGGTGCGTGGAACCTCCGCGCAGCCCGGCCCCTGCGCGGGGGGCGGCGGTTTGACTCGCCGGAGGCCGCGGCAAAGTCGCTGTAAACAGTCTTTCAGTCCTGCGTCGTGTATTTATGACTCACGCAGTTGTCCGGAGGTATAAGGTCCTCATGTGGCCGGTGCTGTGGAATTAGCGCAGCGCAGCCCGGGCGAGCGGCTGAGGGGCTCAGGGTTTGTGCGGCGGCTCGCAGATCGTTCCCTCCGCCCCGCGAGGCTTCTAATACACTGTTTGATTTTGGATATTTTATTTGTGTGGGGGGAAGGCGCTTGGATACGGGATGGAGCAGTGAAACTCCCAGGAGATCACTTCGCTCCTGGAGCCCCCGCGCCGCCAGAGCGCCGAGCACCGGAGCTGCGGGACGGACGGACCCGCGCTGGGCATGGATGACCCCAGAGTTGACACCCGGATACGGGTTTGTTTCTGTATGCTTTCCGTCCCGGGTGTGCGTGTGTGCGTGGTTGTGCATTCACAGGTGCGCGCACTGGCTCGTCCCTCTCTCTCGGGAAAGGCGAGCAGCCCTTGGGCAGTTCCTCTGGCGGCGGCTGCCCGGTCCCGGATCCCCACGGGCACGGCCGCCTGATGTAGCGAAGGCGGCCACAGCTGCACCCCGGGGCGGGGGATGATGCAGCAGGGCGGGGAAATAGGGGAGGGGGTTCGGAGCCTACGCCTGTCCTGACACTGCCACCGTCAGCGGCACCGTGGACTGCCCGTCCCCGACTTCGCCCATTCTCCTGCTCCATCTGGCCTGTTTTATACCATTTCCTCTCTTCCCCTGTTCTCCTCTCTGGCTATTCCCCTCTCTGGCTATTCCCCTGAGTAAGTCCCAGTCATTCCAGGACCCACAGGGAGAGGATGCAGGAAGTAGGTGGGACCAGCTCCTACTGCGTGCCCTAGGCTTTGTGCACAGGCGTTGCTGCACCACATGCACCTTCTGGGTAGCCCTTGGCTAGAAATTTGTGTGTGCACACCACCACCACTTGTTCAGTCTTCATCACCGAAATGTGGAGAATCTTCCAAGCACATGACTCTGAAGGAGACCTCAGGCAAGAAGCTGTAGCTCTCTGGAGCACGTCACAGTCGCCTCACTGGATGTAATGGGAGTGAGGTGCAATCCCTGTGCCCTCCAGACTCAAGAGTAGTGGAAGGTTTTGAGACGTTCATTGGAAATCTGGAGGGATTTGCTATTTGTCATCTGGATGAGCTGCCAACACAAATATTTCTGCAGGAAGCACTTCTAAATTTCTATCAGATAACAATATGGAGAGATGAACACAAACCTCCCCATGAAGGCCTTTGGGCAGCATGGCTTTTCCATCGTGGCAGTCATCTGCCTACTGAGGGGAAATTTCACAACTATCTTTCACTAAATGGGGGGGGCATTTATGATGAAGTGGGCAGCTTTTCTTGGGAACATACTCCAATCTCTACAGGAGCAACAGATTTGTGACTCAGAGATAACATCTAAACTACTTTATTAGATACTTTTTTACTTTTTTTTTTTTTTTTAACTTCAGGGTATATCTTTTCCTAATTGTGCCACTTGGAGAAAGATTAATTTCCACAAAAGAAGTTCTCCTAAGTACAGTAGAGTAAAGTATTCCCCAAGTTTATCTCCCATTATACATACTAAACAGTATTATACATAAATGTAAATGTTCGCTTAGAAGTAATCTTAACTTTTTATTCAATACAGACAATCCAGTGATAGGCAAGTGGAATAAAAGTTTCTGAAGTGCTGTCTCTTTGCACACAACAACAAATGGGTGGAACAATGACAGAACAAGCTGTTGAAAAGAAACAGCTTATATGGTATTTGTACAATAAAGACACAGACATCTGATAAATACAGCTGTTTATGTATGTGTGCACACCAGAAAGGGACAGGAGAAGGCATTAGAAGAAGCAGTGCTTGGTTTGGCTTAACGATACTGTTCAGGCTATGCTACCTCTGTCACAAAATTATTTACATGTAGTTGTGAGATGGGTGGTGGACGCAAATTCTGTATGCATGAAAAACCATTCCCAGCTCCCAGCCTGAGAAGAGCAGAGGAATGGATACAATGTGCTGCCTCCATGAAAGGTCAGGGACTGAGACACATTGAAATGAATGCCTTGGTTACCCTGTTTGCAGTGACACAGTCCTAGTATTTTAAGTAAACGATCATTAACTAAAGCTTTACTGCATATATTGGATGAAATGAGCCCAACACATTACTCTTTTGCATAGGTTGTGTCAGTGGAAAGCCACTAATTTTCTTTAAATAACATAAGGTAATGAAGCCAAGACAGAGATTGTCCATCTATAATACTTCAGCAGTTTATTTTTCCTTGCTATTAAAAGCTGCTGAAAGCCCATTTTTTAGCTTATGCATTATTTAGCTCACGTGAACCACAGTGAAAGGAAATGTTATGCAGATGTCTTAGCTGCACTAATAGGATGGTTGAAATAAATGGAGAGCAAACCTGCTAGTTCTTAATCACGAAATAATGTACGTACCTCTCCCTGCACTGCCAGTGCAAGTCTCCTGGTAAGGGAGGTTACTGAGAGCCCTGTGCACTCTTGCCTCATGGAAACTAAAGTAGCTGCTGAAAGATTTCCATAGTTATATTAAAAGCTAACAAAAGCTAGAAAAACTTCAGAATTGATTATATTTTTCTATAGGGATCGTAAAAGTGTTTAGGAGCAGCTTGAGATAAAACTCTCTTTGGTGAAGAAAAAAAAGAATGTCTGCTGTCAGGAAAAAAAAAACAGGAAGAGAAAAATGACCTATTCAGACCTAAATAAAGTGTGTCTTTACATTGTAAAGGTTGTCTCTCTTAAAACAAGCTAAAAAGCTGCTTGACATTGTGCAGTATGGTCTCATTTTTTGTTTATATGTGTCAATATGATATATAGATCTCTTAAGATGTCAAGCGCTCCATACTGTAATTTCTAAGTTACCTTTGAAATATGAAACATGATTTCCGAGTCACGGTATGACTGCTCAGGCAGTAAGTGGTGGTTTCTTTGGTATTAGTAACAGAGGAGACTGTGCTGTTGTTGAAGTAAGTGCCCTTGAAAGTCATCTGAATACCAGGGAAATGCACCAAGCGGCTGCACACCTGGGGAAGCAGTTGTGTTTTGGGCCACAGCTGCCTGATCCTGAATGATGTTAAATGGCCCTGGTCATCCCTAGACTTGCAGGAGATCCCTGCATTGTTGGGCCATTACACAAAACTGAGCTTTGAGCATTCATGCCCTTTCTCTAATTAAAATTATTAATGTTTGTATTGAATTCATTGTTCTGGAGACATGGGTGGCCATTCTGCTCTGTGCTGACATCCAACACCAGATCTGCCATTCCTGCATCTCACAGGACGTATATTATGATGACTTAACTGTTGGGTAAAGGGTAAGACATGGTTTTAGGTGAGAACTAGAGTGAAAATGTGACAGCATAGGTGTCCCTCTAGGCAGTGCAAGTCTATTGAGGCCTACAAGGTGCCCAGCCGTGGAGCCCAGACTACGCCTAAGCAATCCAGCCAAAGATATCCCTAATTGCTGTGTTTATTAGAATTATTGTGAGCCAAGGTCTCTTTTTGTGTCTGGGGGCTAACTGCTGCTCTTTACCCACATCCTTCCCACTCCCACTTAGGAAGGGTGGCAGCATGCGGTGGCTCCTGGGCCCTATGGACTCCTGTACCCGTGTGGGATGGGGTTTCCCGGGACAGCATGCATCCCAACATGCCAGCAACTATTCTACCAGAGTGATAGCATTACTGGTTGGGCCTGGGAGCACTCCTGGCAGTGTGTATTTTCCCAGGATAGATGCAGCCAGCGTGCTTCAGGCAGACCTCCCAGTGCAATGGAAACAAGTCCTAAGCAGGGGCTCATCTCTGGTGTGAGATGTGGAAAATGGGGCTTAAAAGCAACCTTCTCTTCTCTTTGAATTGATACTTGTAGAACTTTATTGTAGATACCTGCTTGTATTGTTTAACTTGTATATTTATAAGTGAAGTTAACATGCCCTGAGGAACTCTGTAGGCAAACTGTGTTTAACAATTCATCTGGGCAGTGTCCTGTTGCTAAATTCCCCCCATAGTTGAAGTTCCTTTATCCTTTACAAGGCAGTTTCCAGGGAAATACCAGCAGATCATACAAATCTTTTCTGCTAAAGCCTTTTATGCAGTAGTTCTCTCAGAAAAAGCCACTCAAAGGACTAAGGAATCATGAACTCAAGACCTATTTTAGTTGCATACTTGAAAGTGGAGCCTGATAGCAGAGTGTTTAAAACTTGATAATTAAAAGTAATTGTAACAGCTGTCACATTTTACTACTGTTTTAATTGGCATTAATCACAGCTGCATCTGTATTATGCTGCCACTGCGATCCTGGTGTATTAAATCTCAGAATGTGTCACCT
Organism: Calyptomena viridis; assembly: GCA_013390005.1. Taxonomy (NCBI): domain Eukaryota; kingdom Metazoa; phylum Chordata; class Aves; order Passeriformes; family Eurylaimidae; genus Calyptomena; species Calyptomena viridis. The sequence continues at coordinate 44,308 of WEIV01017810.1, read as the reverse complement.
TCTGAGAGATTATGAGATCATAAAAGCATGAGGGCAACATATTTGTCGGGGTTGAAGGTCACTAATCTGTGCTGAAAGCAGCCAAGAGGAGCAAGTCATGCAGAGGGACAACTGGAACAAGCAGCAAAATTTTGCAAAAGTGGTGAGCTTTTCTATTTGGATTCTCTCTCCCAAGGGCTTTTTCCATATTTCTGAATTTGAATTTTGCTGTCAGCTGTTGGCATAAGACATAAGGAAGGTCATTCAGAAGTATTCATTAGCTTGTAAGCTCTGCCAGGATAAGCTGTTAAAAAAACTACTGCAAAAACTCACAAACCAACCCCCATCAAACTTTATGAGATATGGAGCTGAATATGGATTATTCTTTTGGATAAAGATCCATCTTAGCCTGTTACTAAGGACAGGAAGAAGAAGGATTTCAGTAGTCTGAATTACTGTGATGCATTCAGCAGAGTATTTAGCTGTGTGCTTATGGAAGATTTGCAGCTATAACTGCATTGTCCTTATAAACCACTGGAATGTCAGATAGTAGTGGTTATCCCTAACCCTAGTGGGGTAGGCACAGATATTTCTGTGGGATGAGCAGAGACACATTGTAGTTGGGATTGGTTGTGAGAAAACTGGGCTATGAATCTTCTGCTCCTTGCTTACGTGTGCATCATCATGTAGAGATAATTAACTGATACTTTTCTTCTCCTTGCAAAAATGTGGAATTATGGAAGTGTTTGTCTAATTTTTCTTTTACATAGAACAGTTGTCATCTGTGCTGAGCGTTAGCTTGTAAAGCTTCAACATGCTGGTTTACACTGGGAAAATTTCACTATTACTGAAACTAGATACATTTATTTGGTTTCTGTATTCAGAAAGAGGCATTTGTGGTTGTACTTCTTCAGAGCAGAACCCTTACAACTTGTTGCAAATTCAGAGAAATTAGCTCACAGGCAAAATAAGTATAACAATAATTAATAGAACTGTGAACTTACAGATGTGAAAATCTTCAGGGGTTAGGGAAAAGTTCTGAAAACTTGAAGCTATAATTTGGGATGAAAATGCAAATTGATGCATTTTATTTATATCAGGCTTCTTTTAAAGTCACTTTGTAGGAGCAAGTAACTTTTACCTTGTTTTTCATGAAATCTTTCAGTGGATTGTGCCTAGACTTCTTTCTCCTTTAGCAAGGAAAAGTGTGGGGGACTGTACCATCATCTTGCCTACACTTTTGTGCTCTCCATAGTTGTTAAGACTCTGAAGCATAATGTTGTATGTGATCTTCAAGAAGTTCCTCTTAAGATTACGTTTAGCATAACAGTGAAGCATTGATTTTGAGCCAAGCATGGTTAGTGTATTTGGATATGTGCAAGCTTCTTGCAGAATTGGTTCCTGGATCTTTAAATATCTCAGCACAAAGTTTTATTTTTACTGCTTTTGTGCAGGGGAAGTGGAAAAAAAATAGACAGTATTAATCAGCAAACTGAAATACAGTGCAGCCATTTAAGAATGTAGAAATGAGTAAATGAGGGAAGGTGTGAAAGAATCCCAAATATGATCAGTCATTTTTACCTGAAAGATATGATCAGTCTGAAAAGCAGTGTCAGAAATGTTAAAATTTGTAACACGGCTTTTTAAAACCTAAAATCATACTGTATATCTTGTGATGGTAGAATGTTACAAGGCTTCATGGATAACTGTTGGTAGATTTTCTACAAAGTTTTCAAAGTATCTACTGTCTTAGATCCATGAAAGTTAATACAAAAACAGTATTTGGAACCGTATCTGGTGTTCTTACTCCAGCAATACTTTCACTGACTTCCTTGTGGTGATTTCTTCAGGGACTAGTTGCTTCTGGAGTCAGTGTCATGCTATTGGATGAAGGATAGTTTCATCAGGTTTAAGCAAAAGCTATTTCATTGGCTTATAATACAATAATATAGGCTACTGAATATATGTAATATTTTGTATATATATAAAAAAGTATAATAATTTTTATATATACATATATAAATAATGTATAATAATATAATTACTGTTGTCTTGGGTCAAATCCTCCCCTTTCTCCTCCTCCTCTCTTTTCAAATCCTTTCCCAACGTAATTCTTTTAATAAAAAAATCTCACCTGTACTCTCCGAGTCACTCTTTCAGGTTTTTCAGAACTTCAGTTGTGGGAATGGAAATCAGAAATGGAAACAAGGAGAAATTCTTTATTTTTGTAAGAAGCAATTCAGTCTTGTGCAGGAGTTATATAAGTAGGTGAGATCCTAAGGAATTAATTTTTCTGGAAATGAGTAAAAGAGTAGTGTCTCCACAGCCTTCCTTGATTATCTTTCCCTTTGTGTTTTTCTTCTAGGACCTTTAGAAAGGAGCCTGGGAAAAACTGGAAGGTCTTCTTAGAAAGAGCATGTGATATCATAGTGGGAGCTGTTAAAGGTCACTTGTTCAAATTAATTAATTTTTTCTCGGCATTTTTAAAGCCAAACTTGCATTTTTTAAAGTGAAGATGAACCTGTATAGCAAGACATTTGCTTTGTAAGTTCAGGGGAAAAGAAGCCCTCACAAAAAGTTCTTTGCTATAGGAATGGGGATCATATGTCAGAACAGGACATGTGAGGAAAATCCAGGGAGGATTTAATCAAGGTGGCTTTTGATGTAAATTCAGTGTACCTCAAAATATCAACAGATTCCTTAATTTGGATACAGTCCCAAGATACCAAATTACCTGTTCCTGAAATGAAGGAGTCTTCACATTCTGACAACCCAGGACGGAAGCCTAGTTCTGCCCCCAAGTCTCTGTCAAAAGTTCAGTGATGTTTTGTTCCTTTGATTCTTCTTCTCACTTGGCTGTTTCAGGATGGCAACAGCAGCTCTCACATTTCCATACTGCAACCTTCCCTGTTTCACTCCCTCCAGGTGCAAGCAGCACCTCCTACCCACCATTAGTGGCCCTTCCATTGCTTCTCACTCCTCCCTTCATGGGTTCTCTTCTGTACCTAAAACATGGTATCTCCTCCTCTGCCACTCAGTCTTTACTCCTCAGCGGTGCTCTCAGAGACATGAAGGGCTTGTGCCTGGGTTCTGGCAGCCATCAGGTGTGTTGCTGGGAGGCACCTGCTCCTTGGATCATGGGAGTGCAGAGTGGAGGTACCAGGCACCAGTCCTCTCTGCTCACAGCTCCACCACTTACCTCTCTGCTGGCAATATAAGGCAAACTGCTGATTTAAACAAAAGTAAAAAACAAACGTGCAAAAACCAACACCCCCCTCTCCACAAAAGAAAACTGAACCCACAACACCGACTTGCTCCTCCAAAACACAAAACAGATAAAAAGAAGCTCCAGACTGAAAGAGCTGTTTGGTACTGAGCCCTCTGAACACATAATTTCATCTCTGTTTTCTTTATGAGAATTCCAACAGCCCTTAGCACATTCCCTACTTTGTAAGTGGCTACAGGTTGTAATGAGTTTTCTCATGTGTTACTTTGCAGGGGAGAAAGGGACCAGGGGAATAGAATTAGGGTAAATACACAAAGACCCTTGACACTGCACCTTTGATATTGCTTTATTTTGTGAAAATCCCAGGGAAAGATGTTAGGAGAGGTAGAGTGGTTTAGTCCTTCTCTACCTAATTTTTGTCAGGCACTTTGGGGGCTGAAGTGAGAAGCAAATTTGTCACATACTTTTTCAGTAGTTCATGGAGGGTACAGCCTCTCCAGAGGGCAATTCAGCCTACCTAAGAGATGAGCAGTAGTTCTTGTGTCTCATCAGTGGGGTTTGAGAAAACCAGAGATGACTGGTCCAATAAAAGGGGCTTCTCTGCAAAACAAGCTCAGCTGAGAACAGGCCTATAGGATAAGAACAGGGGAGAGAGGCCCTGTTTTCTGATTCTTGGATACATATTGGCAGGAGTCCTCAGAGGTTTGCTTTTCATATACAGCATTTGTTCTGTGTTCTGGGCTGGCTGCTATAAACACTTGCATCCATATGGAAACATACACACTTGACTCTTGGTGCCCTGTGGTCCTGAAAGCCCTTACCTCCCTCCCCAAAGCTGCCACTGTTGGGATGACTTGCCCACCTAATTTCTAAAGTATTTCTCACCTAAGTTTTCCCCTCCACTGAGCAGTGCTCTGGGATGAATGATTCTCTTGTCCAGCCCCTGCTGTGTGTATACACTGCACATGCAACGTACAGATAGATATTCCTTCCTCCGTAATTCCCCAGAACACAGAGGCCAGAGAGGACTTCGATGTAGTTTTTGGCTTGTTCCCTGGCACCAGGGGAAAGGCAGCACAGGTGCATGGGAAAATGCAAGGGCATAGGCACTGAGTACAGCAGAAGATAGTTAAGAATCACCATGTTTTGTGAATTATTGCTAAGCTGATGACACTTCAGAAGACAAATGCTAATAATGGTGTTATGAGTATGCAGTTTCTCAAGTAATGTTCCTGGGATGTCATCACCTGTCTGATGGGCAAAAGGAAGTGAAGTGCCTTCAGCTTTCAACAGCTGCCCTCTAAACAACTGGCTCTACACCCACCAAAGCTGAAACAAACTATGCATTTTTCTGTCTGCTGTCTGTGTATCTACTGCAGCTTGTGCTGACCAGGAAATGGGAAACACATGGTAGTACACCCCCTTGGCTTCATCACAGCTATATCAGTTTTCCTACAAGATTTGGAGTTAACTTGGCACACTCAATGTTAGCACTCTTCAGTACAATCCATGCAAGAGTTTTTGTGTCACTTGCAATCTGTGAAAAGGGAGAGTGACTGCAAAGATAATGATCTGTCTGAAATGGCTGATTAGTTTCTGGAAATTATCTAAAAGTTTGGCTAATAGGCAAGTTTTTACTGTCATCTGTGGTCATTAAAGATAATATTAAATCCTACTGTAAAACATGGTAAGCAGCTGTACTCCTGGTATTTTACTTGGGAAGACACCTAATCCCAAACTTCTGCATGGAGAATAACTCTGTAATGAAGCCCCTGAAATGTGGAAAATTGGAGTCTCTAATGACTCATCTTAGACTGACAGCCCAAGCAGCCTGGGACAGTTTTTAGAGGAGATTTATTTCTCTGTACTCCAGGACTTCCCCCATGTTGGGAGAGTCATTTATTTGCTCCCCTAGATGTGGAAAGGCTTGCAGCCTTTTGGCTGATGGTCCTTGCTCACCTGAGCCTCTTCATTCCCCCAATGGCCTTCAGATTCTCCTTTGGGCTCGTTCTTCAGGCTGTTGAGTGTCTTCTGGGCTTCTGCTTTTATATATGCTTTACCCTGGAAAATTTTGTGTTTTGATGTGGTATTAGATGTTATTCATAAGCCTTTTTGTCACTGCTTTGTTTGAAAATTTTTATTCTTTCTCTGTGCTGCGTCAGGGATTAGATTATCTGGAAATTTACCCTTGATTACATTCCCAGCAATTGCCTAGAAATCTGTGCTCTTTTCCCTCTCTTTTGTCTCTCAGGTGCTGTTTGTTAAGGAACTTTACCAGAGAAGCACAGTTGCAAGAGGAAGATTTAATGTTTGAGTCATTGATTTTTCCTGGGACGAACTCTGACTTTAACTTTTTAGGAATATCAGCACTGTGTCTCCTGGACCTGCAGCTCTTCCATTTGAAATACTTGACTGTGTATTTGTCTTGTCTGGAGATGTTTTAATAAACTGAGATGGCTGAAGTTCTTTCCTTAGAGTATAATAGTAAATTCTTTGATTTGTTTTTAAATTATATACAGTATCTGGTAAGTTTTACAAGTTAAGTAAGCATTGCATCTCCTAGCTACTGCATTAGGAGATTTAAGTAGTAGTTTGTGTACAAAAGCATCACAGTAAAACATAAATATCAAAGCAAGTGAAATAAAATCCAAAGCAAAAATAAAAGGGTTCTCTTAGTTATTGAAAAAAAAGTATGTTTAGAATTCTTAATGGAGATTTTCTTGAGATTGACATGAGTTAATGAAAAACTGTTTATTTTGCCCATGCACCTTTTCCTGACAACAATTTGTTTATAGACCCTTCTAACTGTGATGCCTCTCATGCTGGTTTACTGCACATAAAAAAATTCCCATGATTTGTCTTGCACATGCTTCTAGGTCTCCACCAGCTGTGAGTGAATACTGTGCTACTTCTTTGCTTGCATCCAGTTTCAGTATATTCTTTAAGGTAATTTGCTTTTCACAGACTCCGTGAAGCCCTTCAGGGTTTGAACCTCTGCTCCTTCTCTCTCCGTGAGATCTGGTCACACCTTTCATTCTCCAAAGGGCTGGCAGATACTAGCCTGCTTGTCTCATCCTTTCATAAATTTGTGCAGACTGGGCAGCTGCTACTTCATCCCTGAAAGTCCAAGCCCAAAGATGCCAGAGATACTGTTGCCCTTTCACTCTGTAAATCAGAACTGAAAGCTTCTTTCCCACAGGACTCTGATCTGTCAGCTGGCTGCTGCGTGCCGAACTATTCCATTGTGGATCATTTGGAAAACATCTCCTGGCCCTGATCCTCAGAAGGCCAGAGAGCCCCTCCTTGTCCATGAACTCTGATGAGAGGTGAAATGGCTTTGCAGGGTAGAGCCTGTGCATGTCACACAGTCTGAGGTGCTCTGTGGTGAAAGGGGTGGCAAGTTTCCCCCTGACCTGAAGAGAAGCAGGACTAAATTGTTCCATTGTGTTTTGCTTAAAAACCAGAGGTCATTTATGATCACTATGTTTTTAGAAAAATACTTATTAAAGGAAAAAAAATGTTCTGTTGCTGGGCACAGGTGACACAATAATGCAGTCCAGCAGTTTGATTAAGATAACTTTCCTATTTGTAAGGACAATTCCTTTAAAAGTATGTTTGGCTTTTGTGTGGGTGATAAAATCTTGAAAACCTCTCAGGATAGGACTTGGTTTTAGTGTTCTTGATGATGGGACAGTAACTATCATAGGCTTTCAAAGCTTCACTACTCAGAAATAAACTACTTAACTAAAAACATTCATTTGGATGAGACATATTTTTGAGCACTTAAGTTTTACTCATTAAAGAGAAAACCTGATGCAAACTGACCTTTAACTCTCAATTGATTCCAAGCTGTTAGAAATTCAACAATTACGTTTCCAGTGACAACGTGAATTGCTGAATTTCTGCACTTAAGTTCCAGAATAACACACACACACTTGTGCCTCCCACCACAAAAAATACCCAGGAGTGCAGATAGGAGCCTGGTACTGCCATTGGAGATATGGGGTGGATTTTGTTGGGAGGTGCAGGTTCCAATCCAGTGAGTTCGTTTATTCCTTCTGCAACAAGTCAAAACAGTTTTGGTAACACTGTCAGCATGCCACTGCTGCCGCTGACAGCAGGAATAAACATCACCTGAAGGCCCTGAGAGAGGCTGCCATGCCCCACTTCTGTGGGAGGCAGGATCCTCTGTTTCCTATGCAGAATGAGCACTGGAGTTCTCGTTCTGGGCCAGGGTTCTCTTACTATATGAAGACAGAGAAATAAGATGGACTAGACAATATGGTTACTGTTAGTATATTGTCTACTTGTTATGTATTTAGCATAACAAGATTGTTTGTGTTTTTTAAGAGAGAACACATTGCCTTTTAGGAGTCACCAGTCAGATCTTGAATTCTAGCCCTGGAAAGTGTGGGAGGGAAGCTGGAGTTCTTGATTTTGGCTGTGGTCATTAGCCCTTGGTTCACATCAAGTTTTCCTGCTAGAAAAACTCTGTCTTAAAAATGCATTACTTTAGATTCTTTTATGAGCAGAAATCTTGACTCCTGGTGGGTTTGAAATATTCAGCACTCATCATAATCAATCACTTTATATTGTGGTGAAAAATAGTTGAAGGACAGGAGAAATGAAAAGTAGAAAGAAGCTCTGTTTATATATGGACATTGTTCGCATTTGCATTTTTATCAACTCCATGTAGAGAAAGAACCCTTTTGCAGCCAACCAGTAATATGTTTTGTCTCTAGACGCTGAAGAGAGCTGTTTTCTGCATGCAGAGAATGATTATCTCATGTAAGTTACTGACCTTTTCCTTTTTCAGGTTTACCAAAGGTCCAGTCATCACTTAGTATATGTGGATGTTGAATTACTGGGACCAAATTTTTAGTCCGACATGATCAGGTATGGCATTTCTGCCACACAGAAATTTGAGTTAATTTTATACTTTTAGTTTTATGCTTGCATCTTCATTTGCAACTACTTGAACTCCTTATTTCCGGGTTAGGGTCGAGGTGCTTGGACAAAGTGTTGCCTGTGCACACAGTGACTTGCATGCTTGGTTTCTCAGGACAGACGGTGCCTGAAAATTTGACTCTTAATATGAGGAATACAACTCCTGTGTTAATGTCATTAAGAGGGGAAAAAGTCGTCGAAGCAAAAGATTTATCTGAGTCGGGTGTGTCTCCACAAGGGACACAGACTTCAAGCTACAAAATGGCAACATTTTTATAGCCTCTCTCGGCTGGGGAGGTCCCTGTCCCCTTTCACATTGTCTCGGGTACTCGGAGACTTAGAATCTTTAGGACTGCTTATTACTTTCCCTATCCCACCTCCCTTTAATTGGCTTTCAATAACTTCCAACAGGTGCTAGGGAAAACCGTACTTTAGTAACAAGCGATTTTCAGACAGAGAATAGAAATCAATTTCTTCTCCCCCTCTCCCTTCTTGTCTGCAAACTTTAATGTCTGAAGCAAAACTTTATGTCTCACATTAATTAAGTGCAGATACAAGTTTAATTTTGTCTCTTTGAATTACTTCTGTAAATAGGGGAAAAGATACTTTTAAACTTTCACATATGAAATGCACCGAAAAATATGAATGCTGACTGCCAAGTTTTAAAATATGGCGTAAATGTTGCAGGTGGATAGCAGTAGAAAAAAGAAGATGACAAGCAGGCAGAGAGAACCACACCATGGCTGCAAATACCGTGGTCATTCTGTTTCAGTCCCCTTACCACCAGGAAAGTCAGACTAGGAGTAGCTTGTCTGGAGGGGGAGAAGGGAAATGACTCAGAAGGGGTGTGCAGTGAGAAGAGGTGAAGGGATACACGGGCATTATAGCTGAAATCCGCGTGAGATGTGACTGGAGCACACTAGAGTTGAACTGAGCAGAGGATATACAGCCTACTTACAGAAATGTTGCTGGGGCTCATGGATCCATTCTATTACAGTTTTTGATATTTGTGAGTAGTTTTTCTTCTGAGTCAACGACTTCGGAGGAAAAACTACACTTGATTCCTTCCTATTAGACCCTGAGAGATGTCCTCCCTATCACTGTGGGAGTAGAGAGCAATGCTGTGAACAGCCACTAGAACTTTTATTTCTTTCTTCTCTGATGTACCCAGCCTTGGTGCTGCTTAGAGCCTGGCTAGACCAGAAAACATCCCAGGATAGCTCCTAAATTGAAATGGGCAGGGGAGGAGTGCTCTAGTGAGGAAGACAGTGTGGTTTTCACCACCCCCTGGAGGCTGTGAAATGAAGCTCTGTGAGGTGAGTGATCTCGGCCAAGGTTGCAACATCACTGTAACAGAGGATATTAGTCTAAATTCTGCTTTGCCTTCATGTAAACTGTTCCTCTTTGGAGCAGCCTGCACTGCTGCAGCTACACATTTTGTTTCACAGACCCCAGACTGTCAAGCAACCTCACACAAGCATGCGTTGAGCTCATCTGATTGAGCCACATGTGTTTACTTTGTTATAGGTCAACCACTTGAGCCTACCCTCAAGATGAACTTAATGTTTGTGGAGGAAGGGCAGCAGCTATGTAATACTGGAACCGGCAGAAAATGGAATCATAGCTTTGAACAATAGGAAAAATGCTGTCCATCTTGAATAAGTATATTATTGCATATGAGGACATACAGCTATAGAAAGTGTTACCACACAATTCTGTGGTGTTTGACCAGAAAATGTAAAGCCAGTGGGTAAAATAGAAATTTCTCAGTGACATTTTGCATAAAACTGGAAACAAGATATCTTCTAAGAAGCATGAATCTGATGAATGTTACAAAAATGGAGCAAAACACAACCATAAATGTTATTTTTCTCCCACTGCATATGGCTATGCTTTCCATGTGCTTAACTGCTGTACATGCAGTGGTTGACTGTGAACATGAGCCAAGGACAGAAGAATGAACTAAGTGGTGGCAAATATTCTTTGACAATAAACCTCACTGAAAACACAAATAAAATGTATTATGTATCTAACTACATTCAGGGTAACTCTAAGACTGTTTTTGTTTGTTTGCTTATTTGTTTGTTTGTTTGTTTTAATGCCAGAAGATCAGTAGCAAGGGCTTTGATATGACTTACAACACTGCACAAAACCCCATAACATAAACTTTTGTCTTAAGAACACAAATCCATTTGTTCTAAAATGTTGCCATTTTGATTTGGAGAGAAGGGCTTAATTAAACAGTCACTTTCTGCTTATTTTGATCTCATGAGATTTTAAATGGAAAAGCTAAATTAAGCCACTACATTGACTAGCTTTCTTGCAATTAAAATCACATAACTTACTAGTGCAAGCAGAAGTTCGAGCTCTTTCTGTAAAAACTAGCACAAGGATAAACACTGCTCTCTCTGGTAGCTTTTGTTATTTGCATCGTAGCTTTACAAGCAAGAAAGCGAGGATTTGAGAAACGAGCATCAAAGACTTAAAAGAGCTCATTCAAATAACCTTAAGAAACCAGTATAAGTGAAAAATTCCACTTCTCTTAGGCCTTGGGCTATCTTTGGGTGAAAAAATTTAAATTGTAACGTGTTAGGATCACACTTCTTCGTACTTGCAGTGCAAGCTGCTTCGTGGACTTTCCACCCTTTGCTAGTCTCTAGCCCTTTAAAATAATTTCCTAGGTGACTCGTCATGGTATTCTCCTGTCTCTATACAATTCTATTTCCTTTTGTTGAGTGACTAGAGTAGTGTGGTGAACTTCCAGAGTTCTGGTAAGGGACATGCCATGCTCCCTGTGCAGCTCCTGCTGAGTTTGGCAGAGGGCAACTCTTCCCATGATGGATGTGGGAAAGTGGCCCTGATGCTGTTGGGAGCTCCTGTTCTGAAATGCTGCAGGGATAAGGCTGGCATTGTGTCTTGCTTGCTGGACAGTGGAGTGCAGCCCATGTGTAACTTTTAGTCAACACAGGCACGCACAGATAATAGACTGTTTCAGCTGCCTCTGGGAGCTTCTGTTATAATCTGCCAGAAGATTCTTTCTGTGGTTTAAACTCTGACATATGAGGAACGCCAATACTTTATATAGACAAAATGTCAGTTATGTGCCCTCAGGCAGCAAGCTAAAAATGATATTACCCTGTTGATGGATCTGGGTTTAGATAGTTTTAGCTACAGTAAGCTTCTTGATTTAAAATCTGAAGATGGCTGTGCCAGTCAGTTAAAATAAAAATTACAGGGTGTCACTGGTTTTCCACTGATTTCAAAGTGCTTTGGATAAACCACTGGGGAGAAAAATAATTATCGTACAGGGACTATTGCCCAGTGCAACAGTAATGGGCAGTCACCACGCCTTACATAATGCAGTGGGATGAATGAACTGCTACCCAAACTCTGCTGACCTAAAGTCTGATGGTGCTCCAGTGGCTTCAGTGGCATTTGATTGTGCAGTGTTACTGAGTCTGCTACAGATAGTGAGCCATACTGTAAAAGCCCTTGATGTCTGTGGCCAACACTGCAGGAAAATTGCTGCTGCCCTGGGGCAAATTATATGTGATGATGGACCTCAAGGCAAGGCTGGTGGTGCATACCCTAGTGCCACTGCCAGAGTATCATGCCCTGGGACAGACAGAGTCAAAGGAGGACAAAAGTCTCAGTATCAGAAGCCAAGCAACAGCCGCATGCATCTTATCCACAAGATGAGATGAATGTGCTGCAGAGAATTGCTGACAATAAACAGCAAAAGAAATACTACACATAAAGCGCCCAATTCTTATTTACAGTAAAGAGACTTTATATCCCTCTGGTGTATGTAAGTGGTCCTCAAGGAGGAGGATACTGCAGTAACTTACAGCCAATGTATAGCTGTGTTAGTTTACAGATGAGATGTGGAGCACAAAAAAAGTAGTTGTTTGCTGATTTTGAAGTTTCTCATGCATTTAAAACTTGTTGAAAAATTCTAACAACACGTTAGTAGCAGCTTTAAATTATGAATTGGAATTTAGGCCAGAGTTTTAAACTGCTTCAGTCAGCAGAAGTTTCCTGGGACAGAAAACTGATGTTCCATTGCTGGAAAAGATCATTAAGTGCCAGCCTTTCTGAAAAACACGGTCTCCAATTTTAGTCAAACTGTTAGCATCCAGGGTTGCTTGATTGGTGAAGTCCAAAGTGACTGAAGAAATAGAAACTTGGCCAGATTTTTATCTTACTCATACCAACGTAAATCCAGGCAAATTCTCCTCTAATCAGTGGAGTTATTCCAGGCTTACATAAGCTTAGCCAGTATCAGAATCTGATCCTTTTATTTTGGGGCTACTGGAATTCCCAAAGTAAATAATGTGGACAATTGTTCAGATTCCTGTTACAGAATGAAGAAGTTTTTGACCAATAACCACATCAGTCAGATCAGGAAGAAAAAGAGGAGACAGATGGTAGATAATGAACAAGGCAAATGAAAAAAATAAGCTGGGAGGAAAAAGGACAACTCCATGATAATCTACAATGACATAAGCAAATTCCTTAAGACTGCAGACAAGTATAGCTTGAGAACCAAAGAGAGAGATAACCTGTATTAGCTGAATAAGTAATTTTCTCATGGTATCATCAGTCTGGGCACTGAGAAGATTTTATCAGATTATTTATAAGATTTTTACTGAAGATTTTATTACCTCACGTGCTCTAGCTGCTGATGGTTCTGTCAGTTCTTAGGACTGGATGAATACAAAGAACAGCCAGAGCCTACATCCATTCCTTCCTTGTATCTGACTGTAAAGAAATGTAAGATCTTCTGCTGGCAGCAGTTACTGGGCAGTCAGTGGCAACTGCAATTGTGTCCCTAAACTACTAACTATGGACATACAGCAGATGTCATTATTTGATAATTATTGAAAAAGTCCTGAAAGTCTTGTTGACTTCAACAGATCATTGTGAAATTTCTGTCTGCTTCTCTTTCCGCCAAAAATAACATTTCTGAAGTTTGTCACTCATCTGTGAATCAAGAAAATTACAAAAATATGCAGAACATTGTGTTCTAATATATGCTGAGTACAAGGCCTAAAATTATATCTTCCAATAGTAAGTTATATTCTGGTAGTGTAGGATGTATTTGCATAGCATTTTATTTCATTTATTCAGAAGGATGTAAGTAAAGAAGTATTTCTCATGCTGGAAAGCTGTATCAAAGAATCCTTCCTGCATGGGTAAGCAGGAGCCTCTCTCTGGTTTACCAACATATCAGCTGGGTATTTTCTCCTCTCCCTCAAAAGACAAAGAAGGTAAAACTAACCCTGGACAGAGTAGATGGCTTCACACTATGGCGTCAATGCTACAGCTTCCTGTGAAGTTCTATACCAGGAACTCCTCCAGAGCAGAGTGCTTTGCCTCTGCCTGCATGTGCTTTGGGGAGGTTGTAAGTGAGCATTGATTGATGTGGTATAATTTCATTGATGCTTTTCCAGATCCAGTTACCGCAGAAAATCATTATTTTCTGAATCACTTCCTGCTGTATGTAAAATTCAACTGAATGGAGCAAGAGCTGGGGAAAAAGGACACTAACAGCTGTACTTTCTTTTAAGAGTGATTTCACTTTCATGAAATAATCAGCATACAGTAATGCTCAAAAATCCCTCAGAGAGTTATAGAGGCCCACTGAAGTGTGTGTGTATGTAGAGTGGCTCATTTAAAATGAGTAAAGCTTGCTTGAATCTTCAAAACTTGCAACTTTACAACAAGCTGTAGAAAGAGGTCTCAGTCACCAGTAGTTTTGTTGCATGGCTAATTCTCAGGAATTATTCTCAGTTTTGCCTTGAGAAAGATAAATTTGCAGTCAGATTTGAACAGTGATGGAAAATGTTGATGCAGCTTACTATATGGGACTGATACAGAAACCCAGTGCTACAAGGCAGATGGCTGACCACAGCAGTTGTGCTCGCCTTTTAGTGGACAAATAGGTGGTTGAGGAACTGGCCAACCAATTTTAGCATCTGTTTTCCACTTAGTACTTATTTTTGCCAAACTATTTTTCTTATGAAGCAGCCCTAATGAAGTGAATGTCATTAAAAGCTCTTCCACAAATGCTATTATTTCTGAAAGTCAGGCAGGCATACCATGTAGAAACACATAGGGCAGCAGACCTTTTTTCATGGCCTGGAGGCAAACAGGCTTCCCATGGCAACCATGGCCAGGAATTTTTAAAGTAGTCTTTGGGAAAGGATATGAATCACAGCTTGGATGACTTTTGGGGTGGTGCGTGAGTGAGACAGGATATACGTAGGTCATATCTACGCAGGAGAATAGTTGTAGCTAGAAGGGGAATAGTCATTTTCTCAAAATAATCTAAGGGCTGTATAGGTGAGGGCAAAACTGGAGTGGCTGAGGACGTACAAGAAAGACAGAGACTTTTTACCAGGGCATGTAGTGACAGCTTAAGGTCTGATGGTTTTAAATTGAAAGAAGGTAGATTTAGATTAGACATATGGAAGAAATTTTTTTACAATAAGGGTGGTGAAGCATTGGCACAGATTGCCCAGAGAAGCTGTGGATGCTCCATCCCTGAAAGTGTTTAAGGACAGGTTGAATGAAGCTCTGAGTAACCTGGTCTAGTAGAAGGTGTCCCTGCTCACAATAGAGGGGTTGGACTAGATGATTTTCGTAGGTCTCTTCAAACCCAAACCATTATATGATTCTATACAGCTCCAACAGGGTATCACAGAAAACTTCCCTGTCTCCTTTCTCATCTTTCTTCCTGGATATTAAGTTTTTTTCTGGAGTATATTTTTCAGACAGGCTAGGAAGTAAGCAAAAGAATGAAATCTGAGGTTAGATATGAAGAGGTTTTGTACACCTTCATACATAATGTGTTCTGATTATTATGATTAATTTTCTACAACACGTCCATGGAGGAGAAACAGTAATGTGCTCTGAATGACAACTTATTTGAAACTTTCATGAGAAACTCGGGAGCATGGAATTGAACGTTTCCAGTTGCCCTCTGGAATTCCCAGATTACAAGGACCCAGACTTGTCGTGATCCATTTTTGCTGCTGTATCTCAGTATCTTACTCACATTCAGAGATCTTTTTGGTTCTTTAAGGCTTTTTAGAAATTCTACCAAGGGTTGGTAATACCAAAGGTATTCTGTTCCAGAAGGAAGAGTTCAGAGATGGCCTCTTTTCTATTGCTTTGATTATATTTATTTTAATCACATGTACTGTATTAAGGAAACCTCTAGCTCAGCAGTTTGTACAAAACTACCTGGATTATACACTTGTTGTCCAAATCCAAGGCACGCTTCACACTGCTGGAGCCTCCAGCAGGAATACTGTGGGAAGGACAGCTGAGAGCCAAAGAGTGGGCTGAAGGCCTGATATTCAGGACAGCAAATTGTTTTGGGAAGGCAAACAAAGCTGATTGGCTTAATGCTGTCCCATGCCAATGAACTCCTGCAAAAACCTTACATGGGGACCAAGGTTAATCTTACATCTTACATTTCTATACAGTAAATCTCAGACTGAAATAATTTTGTGACAAATTCCAGGGAAATTAAGCTGTCAGATCGATCGATCGATCAATCAATTGATCTATCTAGCTAGCTATCCAGCTATCCAGCTATCTACACATTACACACATACATCTGGGAGAGCAAGCTGTTAGACATTTCCCTCAAAGGCTGCCTTGTTGAAGTCTATAATTTCTGTGGGGAGGCAGATTAGTCTTCCAACAGCAGAAATGTAGGGAGGAAGCCTTTGCTGGCCCAGAGATTGTGATCTAGACATAAACAGTAATTTGCTTCAGCACTAAAATGTAGACTCAATTGAAATTTGATTTTACTGCTGCAGGCAAAAACTTGCTTATATGATTTGTAACTACCTCCATAACTACCTCTTTTAACTTCCTGTTTAAGGATTTATTAAGATTTATTTCCTGTCCTCTCAGTTTGACATTGTAACCAAAATGGCCATTTAATTCCAATGTTTCTGATAATTTGTCTATTTACTGTGGTTTTAACCTCAGTTTGACTGGTTTTTAGGGCTCATTTGGAATAGTATTAATAGCTATTTTGTCTTTGTGGCACAGTAACTCAGAGATCACTGAGAATTACCTCTACTTCAAATCCAAAACCAGGATAATGAGCCTGATTAAAATAATTAGGGGTAACGGAAATAACACTGTTAGGGAACATGATTAGAAAGACTCTTCGGCATAACAAAAATAGAAAATTCCAACCCTGTTCCAACCCAGGAAGAAATAAAGCTCTAACCCCGCTAAATTGGGAATCTCATCTCTTTCATGATATTAAGAACAGAGGTCTACCTCCTTGGGAGCATATTGCGTGGATCACTTTTGGAAGGACACATCTCTTCCTTGCTAGGTAAGGGTGTACATGAGGAATGATTGTCTACAATCCAGGATGGAAGTTGTAAGTGTAATTCCTTACTAATTCCTACAAGATCACAGGTCAGAAGATTAGTTTAACCCACTTCAAGGCAGGCTTTACCACCATGATGATAAATCTCTGTCTGCTCCCAAAGACCACTGCATCCTTCAGCTACCTCAGTGACTGCCAATCCAGCTGTGTCCTCTCCATCTCCTCACCTTTTTCACAGTCTGGGCTTGGCCTTGGCCTTTGCCTCCTGTGGCTCTAAGACAGCTTATTGTAAGGTGAATTCTGCTTCATTTTGTGGTACCAAATGAGTCTTATAGTATGTCTGAATTCTTAGGTTCTGCTGTGTTTTCTTTAGTCTTTGCTTAATGGGAAACTATTTTTGTAAAATATTTTAGCAAGGATATGTATTTTTTTTTTAAGCTGTGGATATTTCTGTGTGTTTAAGTATGGGAAGAATTAGACCAGGGAAAGAGTCATATACTTGGAGTAATGAACAATACTCAAGGTTTTACTCCTGGTCTTTGAGGAAATTTTCCCTACCTATCCATAGTTCATAGCTTTTCTATGTCCTGGACTTAGGCAAAAAGAATGCTTCAAAGACAATGGCCAAAATGTTGGAGTTGATTTCAGCCAATTTATAGCACAGTTAGGCCTGATATCTTCCAGACATCTTATGCTACTTTGGTATTTGGACTGTCTCTTAAAAGCTGAAGTTCCTATCCAAAAGTAAGGAAAGGTTCTTGTGTCTAAGCAGGGATACAGAAAGGGTTATTAATGAATAGTGCTTTCAAAGTACATGGTGAATCCAGCACAGCGGAGGCAGCTATGTGGAAATCTTCAAGCAAAGATGATAATTATATGCCTGGAGATGACTCAGGATGCATAAAACTTTGAGAATTCTTCCGTTTTGAGCCAGTGTTGTCCAAGCTCTATACAGCTGTGGTGGCAGCAGATGGTGATATTTAGTATTGATACTTGGTGCTGACTGTTACCCAGTGTTAGAGTCCAGATTCTGTATTGAGTTTATTATCCAATGCAGTACAATACAAAGATATAGGGAAAAACAGGGAAAATACCGATTCAAGGGAGGTGTTAAATGGCTCTTTGCCATTATTATTTACTTCATTGAATTTCTTGTATCAAGCAAGACTGAAACTGTCTTGGCATAGTTCTTGGGACTTTCACCAGTAGTACAGTGAAAATACAGTAAAAAGTTACTGTGAAAATGCAGTAACGTCAGCTCTGCAGGGAGATTGTGAAGGAGAGCAGTAGGGTGAGAAGGATGGATATTTTTCTCTCTCCACCATCCTTGTAAAGGTAACTTTAGCTTTGTGTCCTTCCTTGAGACAGAGCTGAGTAAAACTAAAATGCCTTTTTCACTAGGCATTCTGAAGAACAGGAGATTTCATACTGGGAATATTGCTGGATAGGACCGGTGTATCTGGGCATGTGGTCTTTAAAGGAAAAAGAGCTGGGTCCACTGAATGATGCATTGGCTATTTCAGTCTGAAATTTCACCAGTTGCTCATGACCCTTCTCACAATCCTGGAAGGGCATGGGTTATATTCACAAGTCTTGGTTTAAGGCTCATGGATACACAGTAGATCTGACATAAGCTGCTCTGCCATGCCTCAGATTTCATAATCACAGGACAGTTGGATTCCTGACTGGCTGCTTTAGGCAGGAATTTTGGGTTCCAGTTTACGCCGGACGTGTCAGAGACGTGCTGGCACTTTGAGATGTTGATTTCATTACAGTCTCACATAAGGATTTCTGGTTCAGTTATTGTGTTTTGTAAGTGATCTATACAGCACTGGATTAACTTTAATACCCACTAGAGTAATTATCAAAGCATGTGGTATCCTGATGACACACTTACAGCTTCACAAGAACAGATAGATGCTCTGCTGACTGTAGGCCAGAAAGTTAAAATCCTCGTACAGTCAGCTGTGAAGAAATTCCTCATGTCTCCCCTCTTTGGACATATGCATAATTTTCAAGTTTGGCAGTGGCCTCTTAGGGAAAGCTTGCTGGCATCAAAATTTGGGGTTTTAGCCATTATGCAAGTATGTAATGCAAACCCTCTCTTTCCCCCAGTCCAATCAAGACGGTTTGAGTCTCTTGAACAGACTTTTGTGTGGCTTTCACAGTATTCAAACACAAACCCCTGGACTTCAGTGACAGTAGGGTGAGGCCTAAGTGTTTGAGGGGGACCAGAAACCTCATGGTCACTGAATCAAGGGAATCAAGTACCTTCTTGTTCAGCTCCTTGAAGCTGCTGGCACTGTTTCAGGAAGGGAAAGAGCAGTTCCTGCAGGGGAGATGGTGCAGGAGTGGGAGAGAGCCGCACAGAGCTAGTTAGGGCCAGTGCTGTGATGGGCATGATAGTTCACCAAAGCAAGCAGAGTGTCTGGGACCTTTTGGAGCTTCCTTCTGGGTAACTAAAGTATGAATGCTGCATGAACTCCTCTGCATGCATGCAGGGAGATATGAGGAAGGTATATAAACCTGTATCCTTTATATGCCTTCCATGCTCCTCAGCCCTTGTTTCCTGTCTTGGTGGAATCCTTCTACCAAGACGCTTTCTAAATTTTTAAATTTTGCTTGTTGTGGGTCACAACAGCCTGATACAATGCTAAAGGCAAAGGGAAAAGGACCCTGGGGTTACTGGTCAACAGGGGCTGAACATGAGCCAGCAGTATGCCCAGGTGGCCAAGAAGATGAACAGCATCCTGGCTTGTGTCAGCAGTAGTGTGGCCAGCAGGACCAGGGCAGTGACCATGCCCCTGTACTGGGTACTGGTGAGGCCATACCTTGAATCTTGTGTTCAGTTTTGGGCCCCTCACTTCAAGAGAGACATTGAGGTGCTGGAGCAAGTCCAGAATGGGGCAACAGAACCAGCGAAGGGTTTGGAGGACAAGTCTGATGAGGAGGAAGGTGGTAGTATTTAGCCTGGAGAAAAGGAGGCTCAGGGGAGACCTTACTGCTTTCTACAACTACCTGCAAGGAGGTTGTAGAAAAGTGGAAGTCAGTCTCTTCTCCCAGCTAACAAGGGACAGGACAAGAGGAAATGGCCTCAAATTTTATCAGAGGAAGTTTAGATTGAACATTAGGAAAAATGTCTCCACTGAAAGGATGGCCAGACATTGAAACAGGCTGTTGAGGGAAGTGGAGTTGCCACCCCTGGAAGTGTTCAAAAAATACCTAGATGTGGCACTTGGGGGCATGGTCTATTGGTGGACCTGGCCCTGTTAGGTTAATGGTTAGACCTGATATTAGAGGTCTTTTCCAACCTTAATGATTTTATGATTCTGTGATCCTGTACTGTGCTCTGCAGAAACAAAAGCATTTTGTCCTTAATCTTTCAGCACACAAAAAGGAGAGGATCGCTTAGCTCATCTGAACACTGGGCTGTCGTTTACTCCTTGTCATCATCTGTGAGTTAAGGGAAGAAAGACATTTCCTTGTGTCTCAGATCTCCCACTTAAGTGGCAAGCGGAGACATGGTTCTGACTGTACTGTGGCCTGTGCACATAAACCTATTTCTTAGCAGGAGGTTGTCCCAAATGGTGGCCTGCAGGGGCATGGCTGATAGCTGGCACACACAGCCACACTTTCCTAGGAGGTCGGCTAAATGTTTGACAGTAATGGCGATTGATGGCGTGCAAGTAATGCTGAGAGTTAACAGTGGGGCAAGGTCCAAAACAGTTTGGAAACCATTGCCTTGGAACATGTACTGAAAAATGAGAGCTGTGATTTATCATTTCCTTTAGAGAAAAACATTTTAGACAATTCTGACATGAAACAGTTAGCTGTATCAGGTACTCGTGAGGATAATTTGGTGTTTGCTATCATATCTCTCTTCAGCAGATGGTAAAGGCCAGGTACTAATTAAGAAGAAGAAGGAAAAAAAAAGGAAAGAAAAAAGCTTTAGGTTGACAAAATGCTACATTGTGAAATAAATAGCATCTTATTTATTATTTCTGCTAACAATTACGGACTGGAATGAGACCTCTCATAAGGAGTAGATCATGCCTCCATCTGTCTACTGCTGGGTTATTACTCTTGCATTTGCAGCAAGTAGTTCTGGACTTGTTAAAAACAAATCATGAAACAGTATGATGGTTAAGACCAGACTTCAAGAGTTGTTTCTATCTTATTCATAATGGCCGCTCATTGGCCAATACTAATCCCTTTGCAGCTTTTCTAGGTCTTCTTTGGCAAGAATACTATTATGTTCCTACATAAACCTCCACAGACTCAACCAGAGGTTGAAAAAATGAGCGCTAAAATAAACTTTACGAATCAACAGATCAGAGATACAGAGTCTTTGCCAGAGAATATCTGAAAAATAAGCACACAAAGGAAGAATGTAATTTAGTAATAAATGATAAAAAATATTTTTCAGTTGAAGGTTTGAATCAAAGTTCTCTGAAATTTGTCAATATAAAGGCATAAACCCATATTTGATCCAGCCTTTCACTGCCCTCCCTATTTCCAGAGGGCAGACTAGAATGAGGATGTGGGTGCAGACCCCAGGCTGTTTTGAGGTGTTGGAGATACAGTGGTTCTGAGATGCTGCAAAGCTTTTGGGGCAGATCTTGGAATCAAGCTCCCAGAAATGAGGCAGTGCAAAATTAGGTTTGTATGTTCTAGGCTGGATTAAAAAAGATAAATGGATACAAAATAATCACTGAAAATCTGTACTGAAAGAACATATTTTTCCATAGAAATAATGAAGAAGTTAAAAACACTTTTCAGTGTTTCTAGTGATCTACCTAACAGATATTCCTGGTTGGGGTGGTATAGAAGCAAATTTTGTTTTATCTCAATAAAATGCAAGCAGATTTGCCTTGTCATTGAATATAATTTCATTTTCTTGTATGTTGAGGCATGCTTTAAAAAGGATTCTTTTCTTTTTAGAAAGAATAGCTTTTTTGTTGGTTTTTTTCCCTCTTGGCCTCCAGAAACAAATATGTTTTTTTTTTTAATTTATGCACATTATTAAGGTTGCACGTAAGTGTTTGACTCATTTGGGAAAAACTTGATGTTCCAAAAAATATTTATCAGTTGTTATGCAGATCTAGATCAAATAAATATTTTTCCTTGTATAGTAAATTGGTTTTGTTATTATAAAATATGTGTCTTTATTGCCTACAGCTGGCCATCCTTTAGTTGTCCATTTCTGTGGGCAGTTTTGGTAGCCTGTTCAATAGGTTTCTGATAGTTTCAGGAGGGAACATGTGGAGTTTTTAAAATTTTACCGTTACTGGATTATTTTGTGTTGCTTAACTTAAGTAACTGAAAATACCATATGGTCTGTATTGATTAATGAAACACATGGTCCCTTAGCTTCCAGTATATCTTAATTTATTTGTCTCAAAATATTGGCAAAACACACAAGTTGTAATTTCCAGAGTAGCATTTTGCTTAGACAGAGAAATCTAGGTTCAGAGTAACTAGCAATACTAGCTCTGTAAGGAATTCCTAGCTGGCTGTGGTCCTTATGCCCTGCCAGTCTCCTCATAGGGTTTAAAGGTATAAATAGAGAGACACTGGCATATCTCTCTTCCTGCCCTTCCAAGCTTCCAGAAGGCATGACTCCTACCGTGCTTTGTTGCTATAGAAAGGTCTGGCTCAGGGTATGACAGCTCAAAAGACTGCATAGGAAAACATGTCTTTGGTGGGGATTAAAAAAAGACTATCAGTCTCTCTATCTGAAAGAGATCAGAAACCTAATGGCATTGATGAACAAGACCTCAGTATGACAAGTGAATTTGGCTGGAGGTCCTAAAGAAACTCTGAACACCAGATGTTTTGAGAAAAGACATGTCCTCTCTTCAGTGTTGTTACTGGCAATCTCCTCCTTCCTACCCTGTTACTAAGTATGGGATAAAATGCCACATTTCTGAAGTGTTAGTAATGCCATGGGATGATAAAAATTTAAACCTATCAGACTAGAAATTCAGAGGAACGCCACTTCTATTTAGACTTCTATTTGAAATTCTGCATTTTCTTCAGTGCAATTTTTCTGTCTTATAATTCTCCACCATCTTTCATCTCCATCATAATACTATATTACAGGGCTGGAATTGGTGTCTGGCCAGTAAGGCCTTTAACAAAGAGGAAGATGTTTACAGGAAAGAAATCCTTTATTTTGTAATGTGTAAAGATCCTTTTGAACACTCTCTCTTTACCACTTCCTTTGCATTATTTTTAGACTTTCTCTGGCTTATCTTTGCAATTTCTCATCCTCCTCCTGGCAAGGCTTGTCTCCTTCAGCTTCAGGGGACGAGTAATTACTGGTAAAACTGCTACATTTTTTTTTTTTTAATAAGAAATAAAAGTAGTTTTGTGTTAAATCCGATGAACTTTTTGTTATATGAAGCTGTGATAGTTTAGTACGTCCACTTTTTGGTACTCTGTTTAGCATATCTCAAAGCTATGGGTTTTTAGTCTAATTGCTCTTATTCCTGTATAAGAAATCTTCTTCCTAATGTGAAGTTTGGGAGGGCTCTTGTACTCAGGGAGACTCCTGAGATCATAGAAGCCATTGACAAGCTAGAACGTGTTTAATTAAACCCTTCTATATTGTGTGAAGGGAAATGGATATTTTGAAAGGAAGAGCTATCCCAGTTTCTCAGTTCTACTGACCATCAGGGTAAGCCCTTCTCCCTTAAGGGGAGTAGTGTAAAAGTATGAGTGAGAAAAAGTGGCTGCATCTGGAGAGTGAAGAGAGTGCTAAGACACAGTCTCAGCACTTTGGTGTTGTCAGCTCTTGGTGGATATCACTAGAAAAGTGAACTTCAAGGAAGAATTTTAAAGAGGACAGTGAGGCAGCTTTGTAGTTACTTATAAGGAGCTGCTCCCAAGTGCAACCACCAATGTATTAGGAAAAAAAAAAAAGGTATTTGTTTGAAAGTTTAGCAATAGATTATCACAGTTTGAAATGAGGCCATTGAAATGGGCCCATCTCCTGTGTTTCCTTTGTCCTCTCAAATATTGGGTGGGAGTTGCCAGGCAAATTGAGATAGACAGTGTCTGGTCTTGCAAGTGCAAATATGTAGCTATAGTTGATCATATAGAGAATGATGTGCGGGTGATGTAATCTATAAAGATTACAGGAAGGAAGTAACAGAAACTGCTGTCTCTGCTGTCTCCCATTTACTTATTTCTATTTCTATTTTTTCTTTTCTGTGTGTCTGAAATTACTAAAGGTGATTCCAGGAAACGGGAGAATTCTTTTAAAATAGTGAGGCACTTACTATAATTGCATTAGTGTTTTTGGTAAGTACAGGTGTCGAGGACTTTGTGCTTCCTCGTTTTGGCAGCATGTTTAGGACATATGTTATCCTGTAGATGTCATTTTCCCTCTTAGGGTTTTCTTTTTCTTGTGTGAAAGTGGTGGAGTGGTTGTTGTTCCCTGAGGCTTCTTTTCTGACTTCAGGATTAGAGCTGGTTCATATCAGCACACAGATGCTATGCTGGCAGCATTTTCCTATCCACACCATCATGNTATAATAATAATATAATATAATGATAGATATGATATAATAGAATATGATAAAAATAATTACAGATTCACAGCAGTTTGGTGACCCCAGTAAGCAACTTCTTTGTTGTGCCAACAGTAAAACTGCTGACTGGAAAATTGCCAGCTTCCTACTATGCTTGGGAATTACTTTTTTCTATTTAATTTTGTTTGATAAATATATATTCAGTTGTTGCCATAATAAAATTCTGTAGAAGTCCCAGTTGTAGGATCTGCTTAATGCAGTCTGTCCTGTGCCACCTGCTGCACTTGCCTGATGGATGCCATACTTCCATTCAGGAGTTTTCCTTCGTAACTACAAATGTGTGAACAGAAAAGCTTTTCCAAGTGCTCTTATTTACAGTCCTGGAAAATGGACTGAGATCAACACACAAGGTCATGAAGTGCCTAGGGAAAACAGTAGCACTTATTTCCAGAGACATCACAGTGGCATAGCTGATTACTCACTCACAAGCTACATGTGACATTGTCATTTAAAATGCATTCTCTGGTCTATCCAGAGTTGGTTAGCAATTCCAGGTATGTGCCTTTCATGGAACTGAGTTGTTCATATGCTCTGTAGAGCATTGATTTCAATTGGCTTGAAACAACACAGCATTTGGTAGTCGGTTTCTATTTCATAAAAAGATACACATGCCTAAAAGAGCTGACCAATTGTGTGGTTGAATTGAATGAGAGGAGTAAATAAATGTTCTTCCAGCATGGACTATCTCACTGAAGAAAATATAGCAGAAAACTAAGGGTCTGGGTTTTGTGGCTTTAGAAGAATAAATCTTAGCCACAAAAATAATCATACTGACTTCAATTAGAGTAGCAACACATGTGGGTGGATTATTCCTAAAGGAGTAACAAAATCAGACCCAAAGTGTATACCTGCTATTTTTTGTCTAAGGAGGCATTGTCTAAAGCCACAATAAGGGAAAAAGCTCTCCACTTCCTAGAAAAAGAAAAAAAAAGAAAAGAGAAAAAAAAAGAAAAGATGGGCCTTTATTCCTAGTTTAAAATAAATCAGTCAGCAGTCTTGGACCTGAGAGATGGAGTTTTTGCAGGATTCAACTGGTTTAGAGAAGCTATTTGATCACTAGCCACGGGTATGTATCTATGTGGTAGACGGCACATTAAAACGTATAGTGTGTCATACACAGAATATATCAAGCTCCTAGTGCAAATAAATGACAAACAGGTCTACAAAACTCCTAATACGGAAAGAATGTGAGGGGTGTATCGTAACACCAAACAAGGTTTGAACAGAGCTATATTAAGCCAAATAGTCCTGTAATAAGGAACCAATAACTTTCCTGAAATGTTCTTGTAGAGATGTTAGAGCATGGCTGGCTCAGGACTTGGCTGTTGCTTCTCTAGAAATGCTGTTCCTGCTTAGGTTTCTGTGGCAGTGATGTGAGGGTGGTGGGTCTGAGAAGAGAGGCCTGTCACTCAGCAGTGGCCTCCTCTCCTGCTCTCACCTCTGCAGGTACAGAATAAAGGAGCTTTTTGTGCTGGAGGCTGCACATGTAGTTGTCTGCTCTGTCTGTAGCTGGAGCCTATGCTGCTCACTGCTGCTACAGGTGTGTGAAAAAGATGATTGGTGCACACAGTATTTTGCACAGTCTGTTCTCTATCCAGTGCAGCATAAGCCCCTTCCAGTGGAGAAAGGTACAACCCTGGCTCTGTAGCAAGCTTGTTTGTCTCTCTGGATCTCATTCAGACAGATGCTTGTTTGCTAGATGGATAAACTGTCCGTCTGTGAAACTGGGCATGAAGGATATTGCAAACTAAACAACCTGCCACCACTCTCTCTTATACTGGTATTTCAATGACTAATGCTTCCTCCGCTTGTCTTGTGTTCAGCAGTCCTTGCGTCTATGCTATGTGCATTCCTGTTGCTTAGTATCATTTGTTTTTATTTTGGTCTTTCTAGGAGAGGCTATGTAGAGATTGGGCCCAATCTGGCTCCCTCTAAAATCTGAAAAAATATTGGCCTTGGACCAGCAAAGCACTTACGGTCCGATAATGCTCCTATAAAATTCAATGGCAAGACTCCCACTCACTTCAGCGGTGTAGCCCAAAGTGCTGGGATTACTCAGTTGCTTGAAGTTATGTGTGCCTGAGTGTTCTGCTGTTTGGAGTCCTAACCAATAAAAGCAGGTCTGAAAACAGGGATTTCCATGGCTATTTAATGGGTTTGGTATCAAAAAGAAATGGATTGTGGGATATTTGAGGAACTGAATAGAAAAGGAAACTGAAACTTCTTTCCTGAACCTGAAATTCAAAATGATATTGAGGTCTTTGAAGAGAAATCAGTGGAAATACTTGCAGGGCTCCAAAGACACAGAATAACCAAGGAATCCCATCTGTTTTACCTGACACTATTCAGCTCCTTTGTCTCCAGTGGTATCAAAGTCTGTAAAGAACGGTAATTTTTCAGACTGTTTCCTGTTATTATAACATCTTCTCCCTTCCCTTTCGTTCACAGAGCAGATGCTTTTTGGGTGTGTTTATGAAAGTGTCAGCCCAGCCTTGAGTTCTGCTGCAGCTCCCAACGAAGGCCATGCAGAACTATAGACTTTGGTATTGAAAGGTTTGATGCATAAGCCACTGCTCCCTGTGGGAAGTGGAAACATGATAGTTTTGGACTGCCCTACATCAGTATCATTCAGACAAAAGTGTGGCATGTGACAGCCAAAAGTTGACTCATACTGCTCTTTATAAAACCCTGCTTCATAACATTTTCACAGTGAGGATTGTTGTGTACGCTGGTGTCAATGAAGTTTTGCCAAAGAATTCATCTGAGCCATAGTTTTGCCCACAATATATAAGGTTTCTTTATAACCTGACTTCTAGGCAATCTAGTTTTCAGGTATTTTACATTGTAGGCTGACCACAATTACTGAAGAACTTTGTATTAAATTCTGTTTTTGCATAAGCTAGTGCAGAAAAATGCATGTATACCTAACTCTTTACTTCTCATATTCCTTTATTATAACAAATTGAAATTTTGGGGAGTAATACAATTATTGCACACAGCTCTGGTACGTTCAAATCCATATCTGATGATTGACTGCAGCTGCCACTTGAAGAGAGGTCCTTTGGTCCTGTGCTGTTGAAAACTATACCCTTAAAATCTGAGGCTATCAAAAAGTAGTGATTTAAAGAAAATTCAGGATGTTCTGATAATCATCAGATTCCTTTCAGCAACTGTTCTGCTCTGCATTCTGCCCACAGAAAATGTGTATTTATAAAGGAGTGAAAAAGATTAATATAAACAAATATGCCTAATCTCTAATAATAGTACTGCCAAAAATAAATATCTACTGATAAAAGTAAGGGTTTGCAGGTTTGATGCCATCACTCCCTTGCATAACACCGCCACTACAAATCTGCAGATATAGTTTGCCTTTTCAATGGAAATGCTGAACTGCAGCCGTGGGAAATGTAGCTTCACATGAGCTAGGAAGTAATATGCCTCACAGAGCTGGCAGGTAGCTGCCAAACAGGAACTCAGGGATTTGAGTCCTAGCTGTATTTCTGTTTTGTTGACTGACCTTGGGTGTGTGTGCTGAGAAGAGAAGCAACAGGTTTTACTGCACCAGCTCTTTGCATTTACTTCCTTTGTGTTTCCTTGTCTTCTAGAGCATAACAGAATTCAGAAACACCTGTGGGACTTCCCCATCACAGGAGCTGTATTCTTAAAGGCAGAGGAAGCCCTGTACATAAATTACATGTATTAATATACTGTTCATCCCACACTCCCCATGATGTCCATAATCACCCAGCAGGGCTCAGTGTGTATTTCAAGTGAACATGAGCCACCTTAGTCTAAATCAATGTGTCCAGTCTTTGCACTCTCTCAGTATTGACACTCAACCCATCATGCTGCATGACACTGAACAGCTGACAGAATAAATCAGGGGCCCTGGACATCACAAGAACTCACTTGACCTTACTTGACTTGACCTATAATATCTTCTTGGCACTGGACGAGAGCAGGCTTTCTCTAGTAAAGTAATCATATCCCCTCTAGTTTTTCTTTGTCCTATTCAGAGCACACCATTGTGTGTGTATGGAGTGAGGAAATTTGTGAGGAAGGAAATACCTTATCCTTCTTGAAGATTATTCTAGGAAACCACAGTATAAATCTTTATTCAGCAGAATAAAACATTTTTTCGATAGAAAAAACCTTTTCACGTGAAAAATGTTAATAGAAAAAAATCTTGTATAAACTGAATTGGAGGGAAGGTGAGAAAGGTCCAGTGCTTTCTTCCTGAGCCTGATCATATTTTGCACTGGAGAGACTGGAGAAGTGTAAATTAAAGTATCATTAATAACTGTGTTTCTACAAATTATAAGAGGGTGCTAAATTTGCAAGTTAATATGAAAATAATGTCAATAATGCACCATGAGAGGACTTGAAAACATGAAAAATTTCTCAAAATTGCACAGTCCAGCTCTTCTGTATAGTGGAAATCTGAGTCAACCAACTATGTGTATGGGGGGAAGCATTCAGAACCTAATGGCACATGAGGTCTTTACTCATATAAACTTCCCTGTGCTAGAATGTAAGTTATTGGGAGACTTGGTGAGCTAAACCACCAGGGATCTATTTCTGTACCTTCTACAGGCAGATATCAGATAGATGAAAGGGATATTAATGAATGCTGCTTAGATAGTGTTCTCGTAGATGAAAAAAAAATAGTGTAAGTATATTACAAATCGATTTGTGTTTTCCTACACAAATTTGCTCTAAGTAAAGTTATTACACTTAAAATAGTGGCAACAATATATAAGTATTACTTTAGGTGATGAGGTATCTTTAGCATTCTAGGCCCTGGGCAGTCCAAAATCTTTCAGAGATATAAAATATATTCCATTTTAGCCATTGGAATTCTTCCAAATCCATTCAGACTGAGACATTATGAATTTAATTTCTTGTGCTATTTTCATTGCTCTCTCAAAACAGCTTTTCTTTTAATTGAACCTCTTGTGAATGCAATGTTTGAGTTATACAAGTGTCTACATTTTCTGGAAATAAGATGCAGTGTCAATGTACTTTGACATAAGATCTGTCCTCATTTATCTGAAGTGAGTCACAGTTGCACTCCGGATTTTAATAAACTAGTAATTTTAATAAAGTAGCTGTGCTGAGAAATTCAACCTTACTTTTGAAGAATCACTTGTTTAGTTTCTTCCAGGATGAGAGAAGAATCGCAGCTTTGATAACAGTCATTTGCACAGAAACATCACCTGTTACCTTGTCTGAAACGTCTAGAGGTAAAGGTAATATTCATTAAATAGATTACATCACAGTAACAGTGAAAGTTTACAATTTCAGGTATCTGATTTTCTTTCAGACACTTATTATTTCAATAACTTCGTTTTGTGCTTTTTTAAAAATTTTTAAAATTTATTTTTGGCTTAAGGAATTCAGATTGGTACTGCAGTAAAGAGAATGATGGACTTTTAGTGAGTTTTTTACTGGCAAGTTTCAGTGAAACTTTGCTTGTTTACACACATTGAAAATTTGGCTCAGTGCCTGACTAGGTGATAACAGTTATCTACCTGCTCCTACTTTTTCATATAGAGACATCCTGTGCATATCTTGGCTTTCTTCTTTCATTCCATTTCAGTCAAGGGGGGCTTTCAGGTAAGGATAGCTGAGCAGACATGAGTAGTGGAAAGCATTAAACTGATAGGACTTTAGCAAGAAGCTGCTTAGAAAGAAGGACTTGGAAATTTTTTCTTAATGGCATAAGGATTGAACAGTGACAGAAGTGGCTCTCCTACCCAGAATAGATGCTGAGGTGTTTTGTTGTAACCATTTCATTTGCCCCACTGCTGTAAGCTTGTTTTGGAAAGACATACTACTTTCATGCCATTTCATGGAAAAATACAACCCCTTTTTTTCTTCCGGAAAGATCATCTCTTTCTCCAGCTGTAGTGGCACATGTTGGTGGCAGGGAGCACTCTTTAGATGACTGGTCTGCCTAAAAGCTTATTCTGTCCGTGCCCCAGCAGTCTAACAACTTGTTTTTTACAGTGTGCTCCTTTTTTTCAGAAATTTTCTGGCATTTTCCATTTGGTCTTGGTATTGCAAATTGGACATCTTTCTTCACATTCTGCCTCTGGTTTTCATTTAACATGTTTTTTTTTTAATAGCAAGGGGTTGCAGTTCCTCTCTCTGGGAAGTAAGACTCCTGACTTGCAAGTGGTGTTGAGTTGAGAGGTCTGTGCCCTGTGCTGTCCTGCTACATGTCAGGGAGCATATTTTTCTAAATTCCATTTCAATGCAACTTATTTTGGAATTATGTGTTTGAGGTTTCTGTGAAGCTTCTTGAATTACTCGTTTATGGCAATGCTAACTATAATGCATAACTAATGCATAACTAATTTTCCAGACTTTTTTTCCAATGAAGCAACACTTACAAATTTAAAGTAGTATTTTCAGATGCAAAAAAAAGGCCTTTGAGTAATCCAGTTTCATGCTTTAAGACTTCAAAAATTAACTTTTATTTTGGATGATTCAGGTCTAAGGGGAGTTCTTATTTTCTGCCATGTAATCTGAATCTCAGTATTTTTCTTTTGAGCCTAAATATAATTATCTCTTATTTTTTACTAACTTTAACTGATTTTACAGTAGGGAATTTGGGTGCAGGTGCTCAAAGCAAAGGGAAAAACCAGAAATATGATGTTACCGTACATACATGTTAAAGTTACATTTCAGAGCAGTATTTTATGACTAATATCTGTGGACATCAATTCTAATAGACATGAAATTCACATTTTGTAAAAAGATCACCTTATCATCTTATTATTCATTCCAGGTTCAAAGACAATATTGCCCAAAATTAATTTCACTGATAGAAGAAAGATTTTTTCCAAGTGATGTTTTAAAGACATATGTTTAACATCAAATATCAGTGCTAAATATGTGTTTCTTTTTAACTCACATCTTATGACAGTTTTAACTTAACCCTGTTTCATGTCACCAAATATATTCCTGTGTATAAGCAATGACAGTTACTATACAGGGATGTGTGGTTGTGTGTTGTGGTCAAAGGAGAAAACAGTAAAATTAGCAAGAGACAATTGGAAAAGGCCCCTGTGTGTTTGCATGGGTTATCTCAAATCATAAATGAATATTATCCTTTTATGCAGCAGGATAAAATTCTCAGAGTGCATTTGGTTTCAATTGGATGAAACCTGGGTTACAAGTAGAAAGATCTTTGCACGGATGGTATATCTGATGTTCACTAGAGTAAATGAAAGCTCATAGTGGTCTAGGATGATAGCTAGGGATGGGTGGCTATGGGAAGTCAGTTCCTGTGAAGCTCTGAAACTCCATCCCTTTTCATTGTACACTCCCAAAATGCTAAGACCTGCTGCTAGAGTCATCATCAAGGTTAGGATTTCCAGGGGAAGCTATGGAAATCCAATTCATATCATCCAAGACATCTGCAATGAAGCAACTCTTCTTCAATGACTCAGGAGATGGTGCACCAGCTGGTGGAGGAACCAATGCATCCATGTGCCTCCCCCTGGGCAGGTGCTACCAAAATCAGGACATGATGTATGCATGAGCATCCTGGCTGGGTTTTAGAAAGAAAACGGAAGCCTGATGAGAGCAGCCTGCCAGAGGGAGGGAGCAGAGTCAGGCTCTATTTGGAGCTCTGATATTGGCGGATGCCGCAGCTCTGGAGAGGGGACAAGAATTTGGGCCACGCTCCTGCAATTAGCATTTCCAGCTCCAAGTGGCTCCCGCTCTACATGTGCTTTCTTGGATGGCCCTTCTGAGAGGTCTAACTCTGCATGTGCTCAGTGAGGGGAGGCTTAGCACCCAGCTCTGGGTTTTGAATTTCACAGAAGGAGCCAGATGCTTAGAGGCTGGGTATTTGATGCCTAATCTGCAGGGGTTAATTCTCTTATTGGATCTACCTGCAATAATTTGACCTCAAGGATCACAACTCCAATTAGATGGTGTAGGAAATGGAAAACCACACAACTCTCTTGCATGCATTTTTAAATAGTTATGTATATAGGTCCACACAATCCTTTGTGCAGGCATGCGTGGGGATTTCTGTGATAAGCCGTCAGTAAGCTGTATGCAGTGAGCAAGACATTCTGCTTTGGAATGCTACAGGCAAATTTAATGGTATGCTGCAACCCCTTTTCCCCGCTGGAAACATTTTTTTCATTTGCCCCTAATTCTGAACCGACTAAGAACTGTGTTCCAGAGTGGAGAAGTAAATGCTTCTTAAATTAGTTCCTTTTTTAAACTTCACTAATGAGTTTTGCGTTGTGATTATCTGCTCCTTTATATTCTGAAAATGAAATTAATGAGACTTTTTCCCAAGAGCTGAGGATGGGGCTGACAGAATTTGACTTTAATAGGGGGGAAATAACAGCAAAGACTTCACATCATCACGTGGCTTTCTCCTCATCCACCCACACCTAGAGGCAACTGTAGAAATGAGAGTCAGTCAAATTGCTCCTCATTTCTGCGCTTGGCAAAGCAGTGTTTTCTGCCTGCCACTGGGGTTGCTAATTTTGGATTTTCTTTAAGCCCACTCCCAAACTGAAGGGAGAGTGTGGCCTGAGGCCTTTTCCAGGGTTGACAGTCAACAGAAATAAAATTCCTGCTCCATTGCTGGAATGAAGAGAGATGGGTTTTGCTGCAGGAAACCCATGTGTGTATGAAAAATGGTGACAAGGTCTCATTGTCATTAGAAAGGCAAGCAGCTATGTGGTGGCTTTCTAATACAATTTGAGGTGTTAGAAAAATGTCCCACTGGTGCTGCCCCATGTGGGAACTCCCCCAGTCCCTCACTGAGGGCTGAGACTTGGTGCGGGGACAGTGCCTGAACACTCTCTGAGGTGTGCAGTCACCCTGGTTTGATCACCTGGGGCTGCTTGAAGACCACTTGTAGTAAATCGTGGTGGGGCTTGGCAGTGAGCACCATGTTGGGCTCTGGACCACAGTGTTGCCTGGTGACTGCCAAAGTGATGGCTGGCCCTGGTCCGTGTGCCTGCTCGTCCTGAGGCTGTGGATGTGCCTGGGCTGCCAGACCTGGCAAACATGAGCCACACTGAGGGACATGCAGCCTGCACTGGAGTGTCCCTGGCTGGACACAGAAGGCATACACAGGTGGGCAGTGCTGTGGGGGCCCTACCCTCACCATTCCCACACTGAGCTGTGTGAACCACCCCACTGACACCAAGCACTCAGCTATGATGTGTGGTACTGGCACATGGCCATGTACAGGGGTCTGTGCAAGGCACAGTTGGCTCCCTCTGGGATCAGGCATGGGCTGATGAGGGCTGCAGCACAACAAAAGCAGTAGCGTTATCCTGTTGAAGGAGACCTTTGGACACTTGCAGGCCCCTTGGTATCAATGCAGACCAGGGGATGAATGCAACAAGAGCAGCCCTGAGGAGACAGACTTGGGAATACTGGGGGATGAGAGGCTGACATGAGCTGGCAACATGTGCTTGCAGCCCAGAAAGCAATCACATCCTGGGCTGGATCCAAAGCAGTGTGGGCAGCAGGTCGAGTGAGGTGATTCTGCCCTTCTGCTCTGCTCTGGTAAGACCCCATCTGGAACTCTGCATTCCTCTCTGGGGTCCCCAACATAAGAAGGAAATGGACCTGTTGCCATGAGTCCAGAGGATACAAAGATGATCAAAGGGCTGGAGCACCTCTCCTATGAGAACAGGCTGAGAGCACTGGGGTTGTTCATCCTGGGGAAGAGAAGGCTCAGGGAAAACTTTATTGCAGCCTTTCAATACTTAAAGGATGCTGATAAGAAAGACAGGAACAAACTTTTTTAGCAGGGCCTGTTGTGATAGGACAAGAAGTAATGGTTTTAAACTGATGGATGGTCAATTTAGATTAGATACAAGAAAGAAGTTTTTTGCAATGACATTGGTAAAACACTTGCACAAGTTGCCCACAGATGTTGTGGATGTCCTGTCTCTGGATACATCCTTTCTCACTTGTGGTGCTGACAAGGATTCATCCTGTTTGAGCAACATCATGCCCAGTGCATGATGCCCAAATTGGATCAGGCAATTCTGGTGGTGCTCTTGGGCTGGACTTTCTCTTTCCTAGGCTTTCCAGAGGTTCAGAAATGAAAGAGGGAATTTGAGTTTCCAATAGAGTTCAGTAGATAGATGGGATCTTCACCATTGTTTCAACAAGGAACACAGAGATTTCCTGACTGAGAGATTTGACTTGACAAATGAGGATGCTGCCATTATTATATCTACTTCCAAACTTGGAAATGCTGTCAATTTGGAGCATGTATTTTTCAGGGCAAGATGTTATAAAATGACTTAAGGGACTCACAATTTTAGCTTAATGTAAAGCCGTATTAAGTTAAATGTTTAAAATGTACTGGGATGAATGTTTTCTAGAAACTATTTTAAGGCTTGTAGATGTGATATAATGGATAGCATGGGAATTTCAGTTTGCAACCTTCTGACCCTAAACAAAGGAGTGTGTGAGCTACATCAGACTTGAGGGCAATGAACTGTCTGATTTGTTTTGTTAGCCAGGTTGCCTGGGTGTCATTAGTCGCACTCTAGGGCTATAAAATGCCTGAGTGTATTTCTGAGCCAAAGGGATGTCTGTGAGACAGTACTCCAGGTGGGGGTGTGTCATACCAAAATACAAAGACATTACGATGTACTCATCGTTATTTTCTACCCCTTTTGTTGTGCCTCCTAACATTTTCTTCAGCTGGATGAGTACTATTTGTGAAGCTTGGCACAATGATTTTTAGGTTATACCTGCACTGGACAGTGTAATAGGTATCCAGAGTTGCTCAGTCTACTGTGGTTTCTAATAAGTTATGTATAACTGCACCACCATTGGATATATAGGCCAGGCCTAATTATTCAGAATGAGTTTTGCACTAGGAGGTTCTGATTTGCACCATAGCCAGTAGCCTTTTCTTGATACTGTGTTCACTGCATTAAGCTCTTACTTTCATTTGTGTTTTCCTGTGTTTACCACCATTGTTTTTATCTGGTTCCCTCTTTGCTTGCCAGCTTCCCTTATAAGGCTTACTACCCTTTTTCAGACTTGGTGGCCCAGAAGAATGTTGTTTCACATCCTAGTATTGGCACCTTGGTGTTGCTCTTCCTTGGTCCTTGCACTAATAGTACCTTAGACGATGTTTGGGTAATAAACTGTGCACTCTTTTATGCCTCTGTAACAGTTAAAATTCATGGGGTATATACTGTTAATCCTTTTCTGTGTCACTTGTTGTACTTCGACTTTAAGGCATTTTTAAATCCAAAACAGAAATTT
Organism: Calyptomena viridis; assembly: GCA_013390005.1. Lineage (NCBI taxonomy): Eukaryota > Metazoa > Chordata > Aves > Passeriformes > Eurylaimidae > Calyptomena > Calyptomena viridis. The sequence goes on along the minus strand of WEIV01017810.1, from coordinate 8,919 downwards.
ATTTCCATCCAGTGAGTAATTAATCTTTAATAAGAAGTAGGAGGTGGTGAAGATCGGTTTTTTTCACTGCCTTATATCTCCTATGCCTTTATTTTTCCAAGCAAAATATGTAAGAAACAAATGTAGAAGAAGGTAGTGGTATCTTCCTCGGTTTTGCTTCCCTCTGACAATTTCCCTTGCTCTGCTCTAGCAAACTTCAGGCTAATGAATAATTTGGGAGTGTGGCAGAGAGGAGCCATGTGTTTTGCTGGAGCATTTACCAAATTCTAAAAAGCTATGGGGAAGAAGCCTTGGAGGAGCTTGTGCACCTTGAACAGAAGCTGGTTGTCTAACCTCAGTGCTGGGTTACCCTGGTTGCTTCTGAGTTGTCCTCAATGCTTGCTCTCCCCAAAGGCTGGGCTTATCCATGCAGGATAGACAGTGAAGGTGCTTCACTGAGTGAACTGGCTGAATTTACATAGTCTTCCTTCACAGGCTCTTTACATGGGGAACAATAGCTCTAAGGGTATACCATGTGGGTTTCATTTCGGTGCTGCCCTGCCCCTGTTCAGTGGAATTGTGAAATTATAAATCTGTTTTTTTTTCACTTGAGTGACATTGTTCAAATCATGCTGTTGAACCTGTTTTCCTTCTGTTACAGAGTAACCCACCTGGATGATCTAGGAAAGCCAGGAGATGCAAGCTATCTGGCCTTCAGCAAAGCTTTCAGTACTGTCTCTCACAGTGTCCTTCTGGACAAAATGTCCAACATTTTGCACAACCACATTGTGCAATAGGTGAGCAACTCACTCACATGTTGGATGCAGAAAATTATAGCGAATGAGGTAATATCTAGCTGGTGACCTGTCATCAATGGGGTTCCACAGGGCTCCATCTTTGGCCCAGTTCTCTTCAACATCTTCATGAATGAGTTGGACACAGGACTTGAAGGGATACTAAGTAAGTTTGCAGCTGGCATCGAATTGGGAGGAGCTGTTGACTCCCTCCAGTGCAGAGAAGCTCTGCAGAGAGACCTCAACAAATTAGAGAGATCATCGATCGCCAACCATATGAAGTTTATCAAGTGGAAATGCCCTGGGAATGGGTCAATCCTGGTTGTGTGTATAGATTGGGGAATGAGAGGCTGGAGAGCAGTGCCATGGAAAGGGACCTGGGGGTCCTGGTGGATGGCAAGTTGAGTCAGCAGTGTCCTGGCAGGGGGGGACAACTGTGTCCTGGGGGCATCAGGCAAAGCATCGCCAGCCAGTCAAAGGAGGAGATTTTCTTGCTCTGCTCTGGGATGGCCTCAGCTTGAGTCCTGTTTGCAGATTGGGGCTCTACAGTATAAAAAACCATTGAGGTATTAGAGAGCATCCAAAGGAGTGCAATGAGGATGGTGAAGGGAGTGGAGGGGAAGCCTTATGAGGAACAGCCTGGGTCAGTTGGTCTGTTCAGCCTGGAGAAGAAGAGACTGAGGGGAGACCTTCTCACAGTCTGCAACCTCCTTGTGAGAGGAAGCAGAGGGGCAGGTACAGATCTCTTCTCTCTTCTGACCAGTGACAGGACTCAAGGAAATGACATGAAACTGAGTCGGGGGAGGTTTAGGCTGGATATTAGAAAAGGGTTTTTCACCCGTTGGGTGGTTGGCACTGGAACAGGCTTTCCAGGGAAGTGGTCACAGCACCAAGCCTGAGAGAGTTCAAGAAGTGTTTGGACAATGCTCTCAGGCACATGGTGTGACTCTTGAGGTGTCCTGTGCAGGGCCAGGAGCTGGACCCGATGATCTTGATCAGTCCTTTTCAACTCACCATATTCTATTTTTCTATGAATCTATAACCATAATGAAGTCAATATATTAATATAAGTCTTTCATTGTCCTCAGACACAGGAAGATATGAATGCAGAATGGACAAAAGAGACTGGTCACATCATTGAGTCCTGTGTTTCATAGGGTTGGGGAACTACATCTGAGATGGTTAGTCTAGAATATCTTTTAGTCCATATATCTCAGTCCACAAAGCACACACTCAGTACTGAATTTAGGTCTGGTAGTGGTACAAAACCAGGACCACATTCAAATGGCTTCATCTGTACTATTTTTTTATATGACTAATCTCCAATATTTGAAAGACTGAAGGGAAAAGAATAAACATGTCAAATTTTATAAAAAAAGGGAAACTCCTTCTTTTCTGAACATTTCAGGCAGTCAGCAGAAGCCCCCAAAAGAATGTCATGGTATAAATGTACCATGATGTACAAATGTACCAAAGATGATCAAGGAGTTGAACATGGTGTCTTCTTTCGGCTCTCCTCCTTGTCAGCATACCAACAAAGTAACCACATAAAGACTCATGACCAAAGCTTAAAATTATTCTGCTGTTTTCCAAAATGAGTGTATTTATCTTTCCTGGTTTTTTTGTTTTGCTTTGTTTGTTTTTTTTTTTTGTCTCTGCTATGACAATGAGTCCAACAGTTGTAACACAGAGGAAATAAAGAATTAGAAGGATTTTTGATTTTATTTCCAGCCATTCTTGGAGGATATCACAGAAATTCCTGTGCCTTTTACTGATTTTTTTTTAATTTAACTATTCTTTTAGGTTTCAAAACGTGGATACTTATCACTGTCATGCAGTGTCTGAAATCTTCACTCACTATTTCATCTCATGTGTTAGACCAGTTAATCTTTATGTAACATCTGGAGGATTATTTATTCAGAGATACTCTTACTTATTCATGTGTAAAGCATCAGTGGAATGCTTTCCATTCAAAAACAAAACTTCTAATAGTTTAGAGTTTATGGTACAACACATAACACAATATATTTATTGAGTTGCCATTTAGATTTATTTCCTGAAGTTGCACAATGATAGCTATCTAAACCTTGCTTCAGTAGGATGAAGTGCATTATAGAAACAATTGCATGAACTCTTTTGCTAATGTATTTTTCTTGAACTGTTTCCCTTGTTTCATTTATTTTTAAAAGGTAAAGAATTTACAAGTTTTGAAAACAAGTATCTCACAAGTTTGTGGAAACAACCTTACCAATAAAGATATTTGCTGACACCCTAGCATCACATTCAGTGGTTATTGTGATGTTAAGGAATGCTTTAAATCTTTGTTGCCAACATAAAATTGTAAGAACTGTACTTATTTGCAGCAGATTTGTTGTTGGTCTATTGTGTAAAGTTGAAAACTTAACATAAAAGCCTCAGTAATGACACTGCTCCAGAAATACTGCAAAAAAGGAAAGAATCTCTTTAACTTCAGTAAGGTTTTGATTAGGATCTGTATCCATTCCAGTCTTTGGAAACAAACATAAAACCATCAGGCAACAACCTCTAGACTACTGATCTATGGCATTAGATGAGACATTTTGGAGGGAAATTCAGAAAATAATTTGGCTGCAACAGCTATAGTGTATTCCTATAGAAGATGAACGCAATAAAGCTTACTTACACTTGTTTACAAAGACTGGTTCTTTTTATATTAAATTTTACTCCTGGTTGTTAGAAAGTGTGCAGAGTTTTAGGGTGGAGCTAGTATATGTGACAGCAGAAAGTTACTTGTATTGCGGAACAGTGATATGCACTGTAGTTTTGCTATGCTAATTCTGAGGCCTAATTCAAGATGTTTTTGGAGTATGTAGAAAGGTAGTCTTATGACTTCATTTTTGTAATCATACTGGCAAAAGAATTTTAGAGAAGATTTTTAGATTGAAAGGAAGATAAGGACTCTGCACTTTACCTCTAAGCAGTTCCCTTCATTACAGGGAGTAAAATCACAAAACCCCCCCAGAATCAGAACTAATAGGTAACATAAACTAGGACAGCCTCCGAGAATCAATTCTTGATTACAAAAAAGTCTAACTTATTCACAGAAGAAACTGAGAATTGAGTATTTGTAGCAATCATGATGATCCAGTCAGTAAACGCCCGCATTTTCTTCTCTCTTGGTGTTTGGAAAGGATAAGATGTTTTTTCTCAGTATGGCTTCATCTGGTTCTGGACAACACCAGGTATATGGAAGAACTTTATGCATCTTGTGCATACTGTTCTGCAGAGATCTGCAACAACTGCAGGGACACCTGGGACCCAGTTCTGGGCTGGAAGCAGACGGAACATGGTTAAAGAGATACAGCAGTGGGTTGATGTGAACCCTCTCTAGCACATCAGTCTGATGCTGCTGAGTGTCAGGACTGCTTAGCTGTGGAGCAGCAGCATTCTGGGATACTTGGACTGCGCTGGAGCAACTGGTGCTACACTTCACTGTAAGCTATACCTATGTGGATCAATGACAGTTCTGTATTTCAGTGCTGAGGGTGGAGATTCTTAAACTCCAAGAAGCCAAGACTGGAGGATCCCTTAGACACTCTCAAAATATCTTTAACTTTAAAAGATAGAAAAGGACACAGCTAGATTATCTGGAAAGTAAAAGAATGAGATTATTTTCCCCTTAATTCAATGAGATTCTTTTTTCCTTAAACTGTGGAGGATTTAATTTGTCTAAGGAAATCTTTTGTTAATTGTCTTTCAGATGCAACAGTTAACAGTTAAGAAAACAGTTAACAGTTTTCTTTTTGGGAAAAAGAAGACAGAATTGTGTTCTATTGCTGGACCTGACACTTCTGCTATCATTAAAGTTTGATCGTGTAAAATGAGCAGACCAAAGAGGGAGAAAAGAGTGTAGAAATAGCAAACACAGATTGAGTTTTCTACTCTCAGAGAAACAAAACTACAGTCACTACAAAACTTAGCGAACTTACTACTTCACTCACTTACTACTTCACACAGATTTTAGCTTCCTCTGAAGACACTGAATGATACCATAAGACACACCGTGAACTATCTAAATTTGACTTTTCTTAGACAAATGACTAAAAAATGAGACATAGCAAAAGGAAACTGGGTGTGTAGGTGGTGGTCAAGAGAGGGTTAGGCAGGGGAAATGCAGCAACAGGAAAGAAAGAATGACACCTGAGTTGAGGTTTGGGGCTCTCACTCATGTAATGCCTAGAGGTCCCTCTTTGCGCTGTTCAAAGATTGTTTGAAGAAGTTACATGTTCTGGCATATATATTGTATAGTTTCATAGTTTCAGTATTCAGTTCTTTGACCCCAAAGACTCTTCTTTTGGAAGGTATCTAAAGAGGTATGGTTCGAATAGTCAGTAATTTCATTCATCATTAATTAGTTCCAGTACTGATTTCTGGTCCCATTCTCATACATTTTTTCTAGCGTATTTTTAATGCAGCTCTTGAATAGCATTGTCACACCATTATACCAGCTTAACTCATTCTTTCTCTCACTGGACTTTCTAAACTGTCCTTTAATAGGTTTAGTTGGTCTTTATGGGATCTGGTTGAAGTTTGCATGTAACCAACCAGCACTTCTGATTTTTCAAAAATAAGGAGTTTATTTGTGAGAGTTATTTTGTATCCTGAGGCTTTCTTGTCTCTAATGACCAATGTTCTGCCTGCCTGACGTTTTCTTGGACAAGACAAGATTTTTGGTGCTTCCTTTGAAGATGTGAGCAGCATATTGCCTAATCTCTAGTAGCAGATGCCTGTCTGGGCTGAAAATCCAAAAACCTTGATGAGGCTGTGTTGCTTTTTGTTTTCTATCATGGTGAAGCTCAAGCATACCCAACTAATTTGATGTGCAGACTCTGTTCAGTGCCTTTGTTCATTGTATGTCTTGTTCATTGTATGTCTTGTTCAATAGCCATGTCCACCTCATTCCAGAGTGAATGGTTTTGTTCACATTGCAAATCATATCAACATTGTTAAGGATAATTTGTCAAAGGTTTTATTCTGTCTCCTAGGGCTTTGAACTTTGATCCTGGGGACAGTCTGGTTTGTGTTATGGACCCAGCTTGTTATCCTTTTTCCTCTTGATTTGTCTGTATGAGAATTTTGTTCTCCAGTTTTACATCACCCCCAAACTCTTCAATAAATTGACCTCCTTGCTGCACTCTGTTTAAGCAGACATCTTTCATATGTTCCATTTTTATATGACATTACTCTTTCCACTTCTTAAGCATGGTTTCATAGTTAGCCTTCTCTGCCAGAAACAAATGAAAATTGATGAAGACACCAAGTGCTTTAGAAGAGTCTGAACTCTGAAGCCTGCCTTTTGCTGGACCACTTTGCTGGCAGATACAGAATGAAACACTATAAATGCTTTCCAAAAGTTTGTAATTTTGTGGAGACTTTTAACTTGATGGTGGTCATAATGGGAGGAGAGACTAGCTGGAGATATGTTTAATTGTAGTCTTATTTTTCCCCCGCATAGGATATTTGGTGTGTAAAGGGGAATGACTTTCTCCCCCCTACTGTTATGGAATGCTCAGTTCCCTATCAGTGATCACCAGAAATCTGCTTTATTCTGTGTTCTGTGTCTGTATTTAAGGATAACAAGAGCTTCTCAGCACATGTTCCAGGCTGAAGTGTACAGATATGGAGGTAGCATACTTTGCTACCTCAGGTACTGAAATAGATCAAAAGACTTCTTTGAGTTAATTAAGCCACTTGCTGCTGATTTGGGCAGAAGAAAGAAATCTCATATATTTTTTTCTCACTCACTGATGTCCTTAAACACTACACTCACAGAGAGCAGAGGGAAATCTCAACAGAGGAAAGTAAGACAGTGAAGAGAAGGTAATGTGGGTTTGTTACGAATGACTCACGACAAGTTAAATTATGTGTTTGGTGGTTATCTTAATGAAGGGAAGAAATGCAGTGCCCATACTGGTTTTCTGTTCGTGTGAAGTTTTCCTCTGAAAAGCTCAGGTATGTGGTGGAGCTGTAGCCACCATAGTGAGGCTCTAGTCTGTTCTGACTAAGGTTAGTTTAAACAAATATAATCTGCAATTGCTATTAATTCATTGCCAGGACATGCTGATGTATGAGGACTCTGTACTCATGGGGTTTTAAATGTTTCTCGGAACCTTCATTATTACCTTTTCATAAAAATAGTCTGAAGAGAGTCATAAATGTTTTGCAGAACACAGTTAAAAACCAGTATCACTGTATAGGTGATTATTGTAGAAACAGGCTGAAGTCAATCAAATGAAATTTCAAATGCAAATATAGCATGTTTCACATAAGATAAAAATAAATATAGAAAGTGAGAAATCTTTTAGAATAGGTATTTAACCTGTGGAGAAC
>WEIV01017809.1:85803-102500 GCA_013390005.1 Calyptomena viridis | reverse complement strand
GAGGAATACAGAGAAATTGTCTGCGCAGCCAGGGATCAATTTGGGAACTCTAAAGACCTGATAGAATCAAATGTGGCCAGAGATATCAAGGGCAACAAGAAAATCTTGTATAGTCAGTGATAAAAGGAAAACTACAGAAAATGTGGACCCTCTCTGGAAGGAAATGGAGACCTGGTTGCCCAGGACATGAAGAAGGCCAAGATACTCAACAACTTCTTTGCCTCAGTCTTCACCAGCAAGTTTTCTATTCCACCACCCAAGCCCTGGAAGACAAAGGTAGGGACTAGGAGAATGAGGAACTACTTACTGCAGGAGAAGATCAAGTTTAAGACCATCTAAGGAACATGAAGGTACATGAGTCCATGGGACCTGATGAGATACATCTGTGGGTATCAGTTCTGGTACAGAACTGGCAGATGAAATGGCTAAGTCACTATTCACCATATTTGAGAAGTTGTGTTAGGCTGGTGAAGTTTCCACTGACTGGAAATCAGGAAGCATAACCCTATTTTTAAAAAAAGAAAACAAGAAAGACCTGGAGAACTACAGGCCCGTCAGTCTCGCCTTCATGCCCAGGAACATTACAGAGCAGATCCTCCTGGAAACTGTGCTAAGGCACCTGGAAAATAAGGAGGTGATTGGTGACAGCCAACACGGCTTCACTAAGAACAAATCATACCTGACAAATTTGGTGGTCTGCTGCAATAGGGTTACAGTGGTAGGGGACCAAGGAAGAGAGGACTGATGTAATGTACCTAGACTTGTGCAAAGCACAACATCCTTGCCTCTACACTGGAGAGAGACTCTGTGGATAAGGAATTGGCTGGATGGTCACACACAAGGTTGCAGTCAATGGCTCACCATCCAAGCAAAGACCAGTGACGAGTGGTGTTCAGGGGTTGGTAATGGGACCATTGCTGTTTAAGATCTTTGTCAGTGACGTGGACAGTGGGATCGAGTGCCCTCTCAGCAAGTTAACTGACAACATCAAGCTGTTTGGTGTTGTCAACATGTTGGTGATCCAGAGCGACCTGGACAGGCTTGAGAGATGGGGCTGTGGGAACCTCATGAAGTTCAACAAAGCCAAGTGCAATATCCTGCACCTGGGTCAGGGCAATCCCAAGCACCNATTGGTGACAGCCAACACGGCTTCACTAAGAACAAATCATACCTGACAAATTTGGTGGTCTGCTGCAATAGGGTTACAGTGGTAGGGGACCAAGGAAGAGAGGACTGATGTAATGTACCTAGACTTGTGCAAAGCAACATCCTTGCCTCTACACTGGAGAGACACTCTGTGGATAAGGAATTGGCTTGGATGGTCACACACAAAGTTGCAGTCAATGGCTCAACATCCAAGCAAAGACCAGTGACAAGTGGTGTTCAGGGGTTGGTAATGGGACCATTGCTGTTTAAGATATTTGTCAGTGATGTGGACAGTGGGATCGAGTGCCCTCTCAGCAAGTTAACTGACAACATCAAGCTGTTTGGTGTTGTCAACATGTTGGTGATCCAGAGCGACCTGGACAGGCTTGAGAGATGGGGCTGTGGGAACCTCATGAAGTTCAACAAAGCCAAGTGCAATATCCTGCACCTGGGTCAGGGCAATCCCAAGCACCAATGCAGGCTGGGCAGAAAATGAACTGACAGCAGCCCAGAGGAGAAGGAATTGGGGGTGTTAATTGAGGAGAAGCTCAACATGATCCAACAACATGTGCTTGCAGCCAGGAAACCAACCATGTCCTGAGCTGCATCACAAGAAGTGTGACCAGCATGTCAAGGGAGTTGATTCTGCCCCTCTACTCTGCTCTTGTAAGACCCCATCTGCAGTACTGACTCCGGCTCTGGGGCCCCCAACATAAGAGAAACATGAACCTGTTAGAACAGGACCAGAGGAGATCCACAAAGATGACCAAAGGGCTTAAGCACCTTTCCTGTGAAGACAGGCTGAGAGAGCTGGGGTTATTCAGCCTGGAGAAGTGAGGGCTCCAGGGAGACCTTATAGCAGCCTTACAGTATCTGAAGGTGACCTACAAGTAAGCAGTCCCTGGAGAGGGACTTTTTACAAAGGCATGTAGAGATAGGACAAGGGAGAATGGCTTTAAAGTGAAAAAGAGGGTAGGTTTAGATTAGATATTGGGAAGAAAATCTTCACACAAGGGAGTACATTGTCCAGAGAAGCTGTGGATGCCCCATCCCTGAAGTGTTCAAGGCCAGGATGGATGGGGTTTTGAGCAACCTGTTCTAGTGGAAGGTTCCCTGATCATGATGGGGGAGTTGGAACTAAATTATTTTATCCCTTCCAACCCAAACCATTCCATGACACTGTGATGACAAGCAGGGAATATTAGTCTCCCTAACTAAGCAGCAATATCTTTGGAGCATGTCATATAAGCTGAAGTTCCTTAGGAACTTTTCATGTTACCTTCAGGAATCTAACAGTAATTTTCTTCATTTTCTGCAAACAGCTTTTATTCCCTGCCACTGTTTTTTCTACAGAACTTTTTAATGCAATGTATGCAATGTTAATCAGTCACATATTGAACCTATTAGCCAAAATATTGTGGCACTGAGGAGCAGAAAACATTGTAAATTCACCTCTAGGTACAAACAATGCCCGTAACTATGTCAAACCCTCCCCCACTCATTTTTTAATTGCAAGACTTGATTTCTACTCTAGCATTTAATAAAGTTCAAAAGTTCACCCAAATTTAAGGAAGTATTTCCCTTAAATTTTTCCCAAAAGAATAATTTTCTATTAAAGTCTATATTCAGCTAAATATTTCATCATCCTCCAGTAGCAGGCAAATCAGCATATACTTCACAACTTCAGTTAAAGAGATAACTTCAAGTATGTTATTAAATATTCATACATTTTGTGCAACTGAAACTGAATTATAAAAGTGGGTTTCTGACCCAAACTAAATTGGAGCTTGTTTACCTTAAAAATGCCTCACTGTAAATTGCAATTGAAGAACTGCTTCACAAGCAGCTCAGTCCACAACACAGAGATGTTCTGTTATATCATTAGCTGTCTCAATTAAGACCATCCCAGCAGGCAGTCTCAGGATGAGCTTAATCAATGAACTATCCCGCAAAAGCTCTCCTTTTGCCATCCCTGAAAGCAGACAGCAGTGACTATCATCAAAACAGTGAGGTTATTTTGTGTCGGGGCAATGACAGATGCTCTTTAGCTTTATCTCAGTGGAGGCAAATCATCCTCCTAAAGGCCATTCAAGGAAAAAGACGACAAACAGCAGCACTCTCTTCACAGACATTAAAAACGAAGGGCTGGATATCATATTCAATCACTAGCTGCAGTGTTCTCTTACAAAAAGAGACTTTGGCAGCTGAAGAATGTTTTGCACGATGTTCGGCTCTGGAACAAAGTAGCGTAATATGCATGAAGAACCCTTCTGGAAATGTACTTGTGAATTCCCGAAGATAAAAGGCAAAAAGTACATGAAGTCACTAATTTGTATTGTTTGAAGTGTTAAGCTAAAGAACAGAATTCTAAATTCAATTTACAATTGATATCTAATTAATTTGCTAGAAAACACTCAGGATCTTTCTGTGGATAACAGTCTAGTGGAAGTACAGTTAAATTTAATTATTCAATATGCATCTACTTCAAGATTTGAGCAATAGGAAACATTGCTCAGAAAGATAAAAAGATTTTTAAAATGGAGCTCCCAAGAGGGTGAAGAACAAACAAAACAAGAAAAACCAACCACAAGACTGATTAATCAAAAATTACTACAACTACTTAAAGTAATCATCAACAAAAAAGGCGACTGTCCCAGGAGATTTTATTTCCAAACAAATCCCATTACTTTTTCGCTTAGAATACTGGACAAAGAAAAAATTGGGGTGTTAAATTGGTAGAAGAAAGCTATTTGTCAACTTAAACCAGAAACAACTGGCAATTTGCTGGAAAACTTCACCCTCGCACCTTTTTAATTAAACACATCAAATCATCAAAAATTGATGTTTTATGAAACCTCTTTTGGAAATAATTAGCGCATTGTTTTAGGTTACCTTCCTTTTACTGCAAAGTATTATTGCTAACAAAGTTAACAACGAACACAACTTGCATATCAAATAACAGAAGTACACAAAAGGTCCAAACAAGGATCAGACTTGATGGACAGATGAAAGCATAGAGGCTGCAGGAAGGGGATGGTATTCTTAAAGTGAGTGTGTCCCTTGGCCAAACCCACCAAGAGCAGCTCCCTTTAAAAAGCTCATTCATTAAGTCCAAGGGCTAATGATTCCATTGTCTTCCAGGAAGGCAACAAGAGCTTTGCCAGTCTAGTAACTGCTCACTGGCAGTCAAAGGAAAGGATGGGAGGGATCTGTGCTCCCTTCCACAGCTTAGATCTCCTGTGGGACCTAAATTCAAAGGTTTTGGAGCTCAGCCTGCTTTGTATTGGGTAGCAACAACCAAATACGAATCTTGATAGATTCTAAAATTATGAAAGACTAGTTTTAACAGCAGAGAGAACAACGAACAAAGAATATTCCCCATAATTATACTCTACCCTACCCTTGGCTTCACTGAAAACAAACTTCTCTCCATATATCAAAAATTCAAAATAAGTTTACCTTTGAAAGCTACAATGCCTGTGAAGACAAACATCTTCTTACACTATCTCACAGCTTATACTGTACCAGTGCTCAAATTCATACGCTTGCTACAGAAGGTCCAGTGTATTAATTTTCATGTCTTAAAAGGAACAAGACTAGAAATAATTTCAGATACTTTCATGTTATAGGCCTTTTACTGTCACAGTAAAGTAACAAAGATGTTTTTACTCTGTGTAACTGACAATCCATCCTGCAGAGTCTCTCTGGCAGACTCTTTTTGGAGGCACACAGTGACAGGAGAAAGGCTATGGACACAAGTTGCAATAACAGAAGTTCTGACAGTGTTCTGAACAAGTTTCACATCACAGCAGTCAAATATTGAAGCAGGCTGTCTAGAGAAACTGTGGAGATATTGGAGATATTAAAAACTTATCCTGAATAGCAATGCTGAGCAACTTCATCTAAGCTGGTCCTGCTTTGAGTGGGGGTCTGGACTAGATGACCTCCAAAGTCCCTTCTAATCTAAATCGTCTTATGACACCATGAAGGAAAATCACCTTATGACTCCATGAAACTGAAAGGAGGATTGGGGGGAGGGGGATGTGTCAACTGTACCACATTGTGAAGCTATACATTAACATACACATACCAGTATGCAGACTGATGTTTGATTCCTGCCTGTAAAAATAAGGAAAGGGTTGTAGAAATCCTTATTAAAATTTCTTCGGACAGTCTACTCTGTCTCTTCAGTGTTCTTCCATTCCATCTCCTTATAATCAAAATTGAGCCTTTTTAAAAGGACACTGCAACAATCACGATACCAGATGACAAGAGCTGGGCTGTGAGTTTAACTGTGTGGACAGAATACAAATCTCAGATTTTCTGCAAGGAAAATGAAGGTGATTGCATGTGTAAAAAAACAGCAGTAGGTTTTTTCCTTCATGGAGACACATTGTTTCTAAATCCTGTATTGAGACACCATGAAGTGATGTTGAATGAGGGAGCACACCTGTGTTTCTGTTCAGACCATTCCTTATTACTGATCCTACCAGTCAGGCACAAAATGACCCCTTCCCACCTCTGTGCAAGTACGGTGTGGGAGTGTTTCTCAGGACATTGNGAGATTGCTTGGTCTGGCATAGCCATACCAGCAGGCAGAAGCAGAGAAAGACCTGCCACTGGGAGGAGCTGTAGCCATAAGTGATCTTAAATCCTTGCCCTCCACTCAGAACTGAGAACCTGCCAGGAGTTACCATTCCTGCACACCAGGTTCTGCCAGCAAGCCAGAAACTGCCTGCTGCAGCACACCCAACAGCGACAGAACAAGCACGGAGAACTAATCCTGCGTTCTACAAAATAGAAGTCAGACTTTTGGATGTTAAAATAGTCTGTCATTTGTGTTCTTCCCTAGGTCAGTCCACAGTTTCATGGGAAGCTATATTGTCCAAACAAGAGTAGAGAAACAAGTAACCCAAGTACAAAAAAAGGTACCAACGTCCCTGAATCCACAAGTGTGAAAAGCAGTTTCTCCATAACACTGCTTTCAACAAAAGATGAAGTATTACAAACACATTAAAAAAAATCCTATTGATGTTTCTCCCTTTGACCACACCTTCNGCATTGTTTTAGGTTACCTTCCTTTTACTGCAAAGTATTATTGCTAACAAAGTTAACAACGAACACAACTTGCATATCAAATAACAGAAGTACACAAAAGGTCCAAACAAGGATCAGACTTGATGGACAGATGAAAGCATAGAGGCTGCGGGAAGGGGATGATATTCTTAAAGTGAGTGTGTCCCTTGGCCAAACCCACCAAGAGCAGCTCCCTTTAAAAAGCTCATTCATTAAGTCCAAGGGCTAATGATTCCATTGTCTTCCAGGAAGGCAACAAGAGCTTTGCCAGTCTAGTAACTGCTCACTGGCAGTCAAAGGAAAGGATGGGAGGGATCTGTGCTCCCTTCCACAGCTTAGATCTCCTGTGGGACCTAAATTCAAAGGTTTTGGAGCTCAGCCTGCTTTGTATTAGGTAGCAACAACCAAATACGAATCTTGATAGATTCTAAAATTATGAAAGACTAGTTTTAACAGCAGAGAGAACAACGAACAAAGAATATTCCCCATAATTATACTCTACCCTACCCTTGGCTTCACTGAAAACAAACTTCTCTCCATATATCAAAAATTCAAAATAAGTTTACCTTTGAAAGCTACAATGCCTGTGAAGACAAACATCTTCTTACACTATCTCACAGCTTATACTGTACCAGTGCTCAAATTCATACGCTTGCTACAGAAGGTCCAGTGTATTAATTTTCATGTCTTAAAAGGAACAAGACTAGAAATAATTTCAGATACTTTCATGTTATAGGCCTTTTACTGTCACAGTAAAGTAACAAAGATGTTTTTACTCTGTGTAACTGACAATCCATCCTGCAGAGTCTCTCTGGCAGACTCTTTTTGGAGGCACACAGTGACAGGAGAAAGGCTATGGACACAAGTTGCAATAACAGAAGTTCTGACAGTGTTCTGAACAAGTTTCACATCACAGCAGTCAAATATTGAAGCAGGCTGTCTAGAGAAACTGTGGAGATATTGGAGATATTAAAAACTTATCCTGAATAGCAATGCTGAGCAACTTCATCTAAGCTGGTCCTGCTTTGAGTGGGGGTCTGGACTAGATGACCTCCAAAGTCCCTTCTAATCTAAATCGTCTTATGACACCATGAAGGAAAATCACCTTATGACTCCATGAAACTGAAAGGAGGATTGGGGGGAGGGGGATGTGTCAACTGTACCACATTGTGAAGCTATACATTAACATACACATACCAGTATGCAGACTGATGTTTGATTCCTGCCTGTAAAAATAAGGAAAGGGTTGTAGAAATCCTTATTAAAATTTCTTCGGACAGTCTACTCTGTCTCTTCAGTGTTCTTCCATTCCATCTCCTTATAATCAAAATTGAGCCTTTTTAAAAGGACACTGCAACAATCACGATACCAGATGACAAGAGCTGGGCTGAGAGTTTAACTGTGTGGACAGAATACAAATCTCAGATTTTCTGCAAGGAAAATGAAGGTGATTGCATGTGTAAAACAACAGCAGTAGGTTTTTTCCTTCATGGAGACACATTGTTTCTAAATCCTGTATTGAGACAGCATAAAGTGATGTTGAATGAGGGAGCACACCTGTGTTTCTGTTCAGACCATTCCTTATTACTGATCCTACCAGTCAGGCACAAAATTCCCACCTCTGTACAAGTACGGTGTGGGGGTGTTTCTCAGGAGATTGCTTGGTCTGGCATAGCCATACCAGCAGGCAGAAGCAGAGAAAGACCTGCCACTGGGAGGAGCTGTAGCCATAAGTGATCTTAAATCCTTGCCCTCCACTCAGAACTGAGAACCTGCCAGGAGTTACCATTCCTGCACACCAGGTTCTGCCAGCAAGCCAGAAACTGCCTGCTGCAGCACACCCAACAGCGACAGAACAAGCACGGAGAACTAATCCTGCGTTCTACAAAATAGAAGTCAGACTTTTGGATGTTAAAATAGTCTGTCATTTGTGTTCTTCCCTAGGTCAGTCCACAGTTTCATGGGAAGCTATATTGTCCAAACAAGAGTAGAGAAACAAGTAACCCAAGTACAAAAAAAGGTACCAACGTCCCTGAATCCACAAGTGTGAAAAGCAGTTTCT
Organism: Calyptomena viridis; assembly: GCA_013390005.1. Lineage (NCBI taxonomy): Eukaryota > Metazoa > Chordata > Aves > Passeriformes > Eurylaimidae > Calyptomena > Calyptomena viridis. Next base: position 94,216 of record WEIV01017809.1, on the reverse strand, counting down.
CCATAACACTGCTTTCAACAAAAGATGAAGTATTACAAACACATTAAAAAAAATCCTATTGATGTTTCTCCCTTTGACCACACCTTCACAAGTCAGACAAGGGAGCACTCCAGTCTCCACCATGTTATCTATGAATAGGGAGAACAACAATAATCAAAAGCCTGGAATGGCAACTTACAAAAAAAGACTGAAGAAACTGAAGTTGCTGAGTTCGAAGCAGTGCTTCTCCTCTTTCTTTTTTTTTTTGTGACTGAGTCTAGCACAGCGTAAGAAAACTAGATATGTTCAGCACAACTTCCACATGACACTCCCAGGACACAGGCACCTTCCTTCTGCTGCTTCCATCTCTTCAGCCTGGGGAGCAGGAATGGAGATGTTAACCTCTAGCTTAGATGACAAGCGTGAGGAAAGGAAAACACCACTCTTCTAAAAGCAAAAAGCATGTGTGTATGGAGGAAAGAAACTAATTACTATTTATCCTGTCTACAGTAAATACAGAGGAAAAAATTGGAACTGAGTTGAAGGAAAGATGACACCGAGAGGAAAGGGGCAAAGAGATATGACAAGTCTATCAATCACAAAGTGGCAGAAAAAACTGGCAACAAGAAACATGGACTTTATTTCACTAAAGACTTAAAAAGAGATGAAAACATTCCTTTGGGTCACAACATCCCAAGCAGCACTACAGGCTGGGGGAAGAGTGGCTGTTAAAGCTGCCCAGTGAAAAAGGACCGGGGGGGGTGCTGGTCAACAGCTGGCTGAACATGAGCCAGCAGTGTGTGTGGATGGACAAGGTGGCCATTGGCATCCTGGTCTGTATTAGCAATAGTGTGGCCAGCAGGGTCAGGGCAGTGATTGTCCTTCTGTACTTGGCACCAAGTGAGGCCACACCTCAAGTATTGTGCCCAGTTTTGGGTCCCACACTACAAGAAAGATATCGAGGTGCTAGAGCGTGTCCAAAGAAGGGCAACAGAGCTGGAAGGGTCTGGAGCACAAGTCTTGTGAGGAGCAGCTGAGGGAGCTGGGGGTGTTTAGCCTCTACAACTACTGGAAAGAACGTTGTAGCAAAGTGGGCATTGGTGTCTTCTCCCATGTAACAAGCAATAGGACAAGAGGAAATGACCTCCAGTTGTACCAGGCAAGATTTAGACTGGATACTAAGAAAAATTTCTTCGCTGATAGGGTGGTCAGGCATTGGAACAGGCCTCCAAGGGAAGTGGTGGAATCACCATGTATGGAAGTGTTCAAAAGGTGCATGGATGTGGCACCTGGGGACATGGTTTAGTGGTGAACATGACAGCGTTGGTTTAGTGGTTGGACTCAGTCTTGGACGTCTTTTCCAACCTTAGTGATTCTGTGATTCTGACAGACACTGATCTAAATACAGTAGATTTTTTGAGTCCAAAGTCTCTTCTGTCCCTAATTTCTCTTCATGAGCACATGTGATACAACAACAGGAGGTTAATACAATTTCTAATGACATTTGACCCAGGACTGACTGTCACATCACAATCAGCACTCTGGTAAATACATGAGAGGCCTTAGCATCGCAGCTGGTAGTGCTCTCCAGTGGAGATAAAATATACTGATTTTGCTGTATTTCAATCACAATTCACTGTAAACATCAATACTGGTATTCAAAGCTAAAGAGACAAAAGCAGAGCCAGTACTTTTGAACACAGGTTTCCTAAATATCTACAAAATATAAAGGTGGGCCTTTTCCTTAATCAGCTTCTTACCGACTTCACTATGGGCATATGACAGAAGGACAAGAATAAAGAACCTCATTATGCAATTTTTAAAGTATGATTTATTATCCATATCCAAAAGCAATATATACTACAAAGCTTTAAAGTAGATGGATGATAAACTAGAACACCAATGAAACAGAGCCCCTCTAGGGTACTCCTCTACTACTAACATCACACTTGATGTAAGTAGCTTTTTTAATTGCAAAATTTTGTGTCAGAAGTCAAGACAGCCAAAAAGCTAGAACTCCAACCAATACATACATTTTCGCATGCAACACTTTAGTGACAAAATGAAAAAGTATCCTTATCACATTGCCATGGACATAACATCTCGGCTGCATTTTTCTGAAATCTTCTTGCTTCCAAGCCATACACAATGCAAAATCTTCATGGTATGCCAAAATTATTTTCTCAACATTACAGTTATACATCCAAGGTAAGAAGAAGAGAACAAACTGTTTCACATTGTCTGTCAAGATGACCTCGGAATCAGAGCTAAATCTTTGAACTAGTGGTGCTGCCTCTTCATTTTTATTTTGAAGGAAGAAATAAGACTGGTGAATAGCTCTTGTGGGATAACTGAAATTTTGGATCAACGTGGATGCTAATTACCAGAGCTGGTAAGACATATAATGGGAATGGTGATATCATCTTTTCTGATTTCATATACAGCTACAGAAACTCTAAATTTCAGGGATCTCAGTTCTATCTGTGCAGCCTTAAACTCCCAAATCAAAACTTAGAGGATATTTTCAATGCAACCTGAACTTATTCTTCATGGTTATGGAAGTTCAATCCTAATAAACAAAACTGAACAAAAGTCTGCAACTTCTTGAAGTCGCAGAAGGAAGAAATTATTTCAGCAATTTAGCAGTAACAAAGAAAACAAATAGGTGCCATAGCATACATACAAAGCTACAGTGAGAAAAAATTCAAATTAAGTTTACAAAGGTACTGAAATTTAAGCTACAGTTACAGTGAAAGATTAAAAATTTTTTGTGCATTTTTATCACCATCTACACAGACAATCATAAAGTGGGGTAAGGCAATGAATTAAACTAGTCCTGTTTGAAAGATGGAGATCATTTAACAGATCTATGAATGCCAGTGCATGCTTACAAATGTGGATGCAATTAGGATGGCTTTGGTGGAAACATTATGCAACAAAACAGCCTACACATTAATTTGTGTATTTTCTCAGTTTTCTTTAAGAAAGTTTCAACAATATGCTTGAGGTCCCTGCCTAATCAGTTAACTAAGGGAGAAGGAAGAAGCAATTGTATGCAACCTCACACAAAGAAATACAAAGCATTACTAGGCCATTAAGGGAGTATTTAATGTTGACCCTTTGGTCCCATCAAGGGCTCTTTCTCCTAGGAACTGTGTGAAACTACCACCAATGATATCATGTCTGTAAAGGATTTTTGATTTTCTTTTAATTTTTTATAAACATTGGAATAATCAACTTTTCAAGATGCAATGGTTTCCATGAGTAATTCATGATAACCTCCATGATTCACTGAGTTCCAACCCAGTGAATCAAGCTACACACACATCAATTCTGTCTTGCAATTGGAAGAGAAACTAAACACAAATAGCAAGGCATTTTTTCAAGGATGCTTTCAGAAACTGAGGCCAGCCTCTCCTGGTAGGGTTAATCAATGTAACATTACCTTCTCCCAGACTTAAAAAAACCCTACTGGATAGGGAAATAATTACTACTGACCTTGTACATGAGTCTATTAATGGCTTACATGCCGTTAAATTGACAAAGTTAGATGAACTTATTCTCTGTTATTGTTCTAAGGCAGGACTCCCCATACCTATTTTCAGACCATGATTTACAAAGAAAACTCACAGAGCAATCCAGATGCAGATATACGCAGAAAGGCTGCTAAATTGACAGCAATGGGAATCTGCAATGTCAGAAGAGGCAAGATGCCAAGTTTTATACAGAAACAGATGAAGAACCTAGCAATCAGCTCTGATACAAAGGAGGGTTTGCAATTTTATTTTCTGCTCAGTTTCGTTTGCCTAAGATTAAACAACAGTGTGTCAAAAAGTGGCCTAATAGTCCCTAGAGTCTTTCAAATTCTTTGAACAATCTAATTGTAGCACCAGGTATGAAAAACTAGAGATTCTATTTACCTTGTACCAGCAGCCCAAATAAATTTCTCCTGAAATAAATTTCTCCTGAAAATGAATTTTGCTTTCAAGCAAAGAGAACGCTACTAAAGTCGATAATCATCAAGAAGTTCCTCTGCCCACTTTCAGATAAGAGTTTGTATCAGGCATCTAATATTTATTCTATATCCATACGGATGTGTGAGACACAAGAATTGTAGACACACAGGGTAAGTACTTTGGCCTACAGCACCACACCTGTCATTCTATTGCATACCCAGAATCTATTGGACCCCTTTGAAGCACCTGATCCATTCATATATATATGAAAAAAAAGATATATAATTCCTCACACATGTAAACCCAGCTGATCCAGGCCTTCATTATTGTAAGAGTGAATTACCACAAGGTGCTGTATAGGAAGATAATTCTTGAGACAACTTTGAAAATGCCCTCAGTGAAAACATGTCTCAGGTTCTCAGTAATTTGCATACTGCCACTCAGCATTTTGTGCCATTCTTCAGCAAACTGAGATACTCAGATTAACAGTTAAATCTGTGTCTGCATCCAGATGCACGTGCAGTATTGTTAAATCATCCTGCAAGATCTTTCAGTTCTGTGGCCATGTAAATATTTTCATGACACTAGTATTTAAACAGGAAAATATTGCATTCACTACACATATCCTCCCATCTTAACTGGTTAAAACTTCATTTTTTATAATCCATGCCAACAATTTCCAGTAGTTCAAGGTATGATATTATCAGTATAACACTAAATTCCAATCACACCAAAAAAAAAAAACAAAACCCCAAAATATAAAGTATTACTGTAAGAGTTAAGCAAAGTCAGCAAGTCTAAACTAAACTAAGAAAACACAGAAGACTCTAAAAATGGCATCTTTCAAATTAAGAATTTTATCAGTAACTTTATCCATTTCTCACAACCAAGACATTATAATAAATTTCCAGCCTGGCCATCAAATCAAGTTCGGCCCATGACAAAATTCTATCTAACTAGTAAGAAAGAATAATAGAAGCATTTATTAGAGAAGGAAGGGCTGTTTGCGTTATACTTCCCGTTTGTTTGCTAACAAAACACTGTCTGACTTTATAGAATAGCAGCAGTCAGAATGCACAAACAGAAAAGAATTAAAACTTAAATGGGATACAAGTACTGTCCCCCAGTATGTATCACTCCAATAGTGAAGCACAAAAAGGGTAAAAATGAAACTGACTTTAAACTGACCAATCTTGTTAAAAAGGAGACTGTCTTTGCTAAAAGAATCCTACTTTAACAATCAAATCTGAGGAATATTTGCTCCCAAAAATCTGGATGTCCTTTATACCAATTCCCAAACTTGAAATAAAGGAAAGAAAATCAATCCTGTCTAACAGCATACTTCTGCTGGCTGATGTTCAAAATAGCATAACAGTATTCAAAGAGCTACAAAACCTACACTTTGAAGAAACAATACATAAACCAGCTGAGAAGCACCAGAAGCAGATTCAGGCCCTCCAGATACCAATGTCCACACAGACAGGGTTCCTGCAGCTCTGCTTCTGCTCATGTTCAGGGACTGTAATTGAACCCACACAAAGCTGAAGGATCCTGTTCCTTCATGCAGTGGTAACAGGAGCATCTGTAACATGTACTATTTTTAGAAGCAACTAGTCCACTGCCAGCTGAGAGGAATGAGAAGCTGGAGCCCAGAACACCAATCTGCCTGCTAGTTACTGCTCTACCTAACCCAGAGGGATGTGGCAAGTTCCCCTTGCCCTTCACAACTAGCTTAGATCACGGACTCAACTGGAACAAGCTTACTAGAGCCATTTTTTTGCCTCTCCTTAACTTACTTCAACATCTCCTGGATTCTCACAACAGTTTTTGCACGTTTCCAGTCCCAGGCAGCCAGTGCTTTGTGGATTATACTCTGATTATGTCTGCAGGCTTCTCTTTGCAGCCCACAGGCTCAAGCATTTTGTAGACAGCTCAAGGCTTTGATTGTGTCACGACAGCAGGTACCAAAACCAAAATTTAGCCCTCTAATTCATATACACATGCTTAATCCTGTTCAAAACTTCAAAATTCCTTTGCAACTATTTTAACCCACAGGAAGACATATGTCTGTTTGAAACCAAATTATTTCCAGGCTGTTATATCTACCCCTAAGAGCTCAGCACCATTATTCTTATCTAAACTTTACACTGGAAATGAGAGTAAAGCACTTGTTCATTAAATTATAATTCTAGAATGAGAAACTTTCACGCATTAAAAATCAGGACATCATCTTGGCTGTTTTGTGACATTCATTTCAGACACGGGAACTGAGCAACATTAAAAAAAAAAATATGAATGAATGGTCTGTCTTACAGATCCAGATAAGGTTAAGTCTTATGTTCCAAGGAAGAGAGGTATGTCCTAACATCTTCTCTCAGAAGCATTTTGACACAGTTTCTTCAGAGTACTGTGAAAGCTTAATGTGTATGTCTCACACACTGATAAAGGCAAACATGGCACCATTCAAGAGCCCCATCTTATTTCCAGCATAACTATTGTCCATAAGGCACTGTAGTGACATTTTTTTTTCTTCTCTCTGCCTTTAACCCCTCAAATAAATCCCCTTTATTGGATTATGGATTAATGCAGCAACTATAGCAGTAAGCTGTTTCCATGAGAGTGAAAAAACATAACAAGTGTACCATTAAGCAGAGTAACATCTTATTTGGAGTTTGTGAGTCTTGGATACTGTGTGCATTACAGGAGGAAAATATTTATGATTCATTAAATGTGTTTGGAACATCAACAGGACAGAAATTTAGCACCTGCTAAAACAGTCCCACAAACACTTAATATAAACGCCTATTTTCCTTAAAGCATCTAATGTCTAGTAAAACTATTAGCAACTCATTTTAAGCCACTGCTCCCACTAAACAATTAATAGTTGTATGTATGTTAAAGAACACATTAACTTACATTTATTATTAAAATTACTTATGTAATAAAAATTACCAAAATTATTTAATCATTGAATTACAGACTGCCATTTCAATGCAAAATAGTGAACTACTAATACTGCCTTTTTTCTACAAAGAAATAGAACTGCATTACTATACTCGCATCACAAACTGTGATCCCCTGAAACAAATACAAACACTCAGAACAGCATTTACCCCAAAACCTCAAAACATTTGACAGATGTGGGTAATTACTTTCCTTTTACAAAGTATGAAATATAAAGTGGAATATTATACTCTTAAATAAGAGAATTTCAGAGAGTGTCAGTGGCAGAAGCTAGGAATATAAACCCCAGTTCTTCCAGCTATCATGACACTGCTCTGTCTGTGTTTTCACCTCCAAAAGACTGTTGACAAAGGCAGCTACACAAGTTAAAAATAACTTCTCACTAGAATGGCAGAAGCCCTAAGGAAACTGAATGAGCCAGAGTCTCACTCAAGCCAGAACTAGACCCTAAGCTGGGGAAACTGAACATTGCAAGGCCAGGTTAACATTTTGCACACATTAAGTGAAACTCAAGTTTTCTAAGACAACAATTTTGGTCCAGAGAACAGTGCTAGAAGCACTGATACTACTAAGCTTCTTCTATTAGCGAACTAATATAGCTGAACATGCCAGGCACAGAAAACATCCACATTTCAAAAAGACATAGAACAGCCTCCAGAACAACTTTAAGGTGAGAATATGAGCTCTAATTTCATCTGGCCTACATTAATTAATATGAGACAGCTGAAAACTTGTGGAATGGAGAGAGATTTTTCTAGGAAGATGGCAAAGTTTAAATGCTTCTGTCCTTCAAGGAAGGCAGAATAGACAATTACTATTTATATGTGATATACTGAAGATTTAAAGAAGTGGGAAAGTTTATGTCATTCCACAAAATCCCTCTCCTGTGGCCATGACAGGCTGCATAATGCCACAATTAAAGACCCAGATTTCAGAAGACTTCAATCTTCTGAAGGTTTCTTTAGGCCTACCTTGATTAAACTCCAACCACCCAGTTCCTCTTGGTACCTTGCTTATCTGAAAGAATAAACTGGTTAGGTCTTTTCTCATTTATAGATGTGTGCTCCTTTGGGTGCTTAGCAGTTTTTTGCTTTCCCTTCCTTTACTCTCATAACAACATTCAGTGAACTGTATTGAGTACATTACATTCTGATGTGTGAATATGTGAGACCTACAGATTTTGTTGATTTTAGTGGGAAGGAGAGCAAACATTTACCATAGGATGATGAAGATTCATTGGCAAGCTTTGTATTTGTTGCTTTGCAAAGCCTGGTTATAGTTGATGCAAATTCATCATAAACTTGATGGTAGGGGATTATTAGAAAGCTAGGGAAAAGGATTGGAGAGAAATGTCTTCCACCTACCATTTCCCAATACAGCTGATAATGTTTAATAATTTTCTGTATAGATTCCAAGCCAGTATAGGGATTCGTCGTGTTGTACTGCAACCAGTCCATGCTTGATATTCAGAAACTTTACTATATAATTTAAGAACTTTAGAGGACTATTTCTCT
>WEIV01017809.1:67353-78859 GCA_013390005.1 Calyptomena viridis | reverse complement strand
TCACAAAAGTACTCACATGGGATGATAATTAAAAAAAACAAGTTGACAATGCACTATTGGCACCACAGACTAAAAGACAACTTCAATTGTAAGACCTGAATTTTTGTTTGCTCTGCCTGGTTGCAACAGTTGGAATGGGAAATTTGCTATTTATCATTTCAGATAGGTTCTATCTTTATTATTTTTTTCATTTCATATATTATCATCAATAGATTGAATCTTCAGATTTGCTAAGCTGATGTTCTAAACACATTAAAAGATGACCACACTTACCTTGTTCTCAATGTTCTCCATGTATCCATTTATACATGTTTTTGAGATGGGTCATGTGAAGAATTGGGGAACTTCTAGGTTCTTAGGCATGATTTTCTCTTTTATGGCTCAGACACAGGATATTAAGCTAGAAAGAACACATGCCAGTCTGATCCAATTCTTCTAATTTAAAACTATTTAATAAATACAATTCAAACAAAAACATTCCAATTAAAATACAGAAAAAGTATTTTAGTTTTTAGATACCTCTCCCAAAACTGCCAGCTTGATATAATACATTACACTTGCATGTTTTAATGAGCTTGACCTTTCATTCAAAATATTAGTTACAAAATTATAACTCTACTGGAATAACATTACTGATTATTCTCCGCCAAAATGTCTACAGTAGTTTCATGTCTTTGCCTCCTAGACACCGTGTCTGCACAAGCTCTAACTGGGCAACAGAATGGTCTACTACCCAACAGTTCCAGCTGCCATTTTTCTCCTCAGAAAAGCTAAATTACTTACTCTGGGTTTTGTTTGCAGGTTGTTTTCCTTCCTGAAAATGGATTTAAAAAAAAAAAAATATGGAAGAACACGTCACAGACATCAGCCTGTTCCCTAATTAGGGAGACCTCTATATGTCTCTGTTCCCTTTCCATAGCACATCTCAGTGTTTCTACCATCTGTATTCAAGATCTCCTAGAGACTATATTCAAAGTCTAAGAAAGACAACCTGAGCACATTTTTTTCCTTTTATTAGCCAAAATCAGACTTGAGTGATTCTGCAGGGGCAAGAGAAAAAAATTGTCTATAAATAATAAAAATTTATATTAACCTCCTACTAAAAATACCCAGCATTAGCATGTGAGAAGATACAGTACTTACCTACATTTGAAGGAGCTAGTAAATATGATTTAGCATGTTACAAACAAGTAAGCCTTTCATGCATCAGCAAGCTAGCTGAAACAACTATTGAGAGAATACTACTGTAAAACATATGCAGGTGGATATCAGAGGATATACACAGCATGGGGTTTCTAGAAAGGAAACTAAGCTTTTTTAGGCTAGCAGAATTTTACAACAGCAGTGAAATAAGGACAAATTGCTGGAAAAATTACTTTCAAAAAGCCTCCCTCAAAGTTTCAAGAGGCCATTAAGTAAAATTGCTATTGGTGTTCGGGGAAAACATTATTTGGCTTTAGATGCCAGCAATGAAACATCACAAGAAAAAGCATTAAGTGGTCTGTTAATGTACAGAAAAGGGTTAACAACAGAAGGCTATGGTTCTGCTCTAGAACTACATCACATATTCCCTAATGGTCAAAAAAGCAAAAAGTAGCAAAACTCATTCACCTGAAAACTACTAAGGTTAAGACAAGAGAAGGAACCTTAAGAATTCCATGTAGTCTAAACAAGCTGAGTAAAATGGGAAATACATGACAGACAAAAAGAACAATCAACAAGGTATTGCACGTCAGGGTGAATATTTCACTCATCAGCTTCCTGGATTTTAACAACAAATTCAGAAAGAGACATGTTCACTCTGGATAGTCCATAGAGGAACAATATTCAGTTAAAAAAAAATGTTAGTACGTATATTAAATGTTTTGGAGAATATTACAATTGATACATCACTAACTGAACAGCATTTTAAATAGGCACTTTGTAAATATACAGCACTCCTAAGCAGTGTAATAGGCTGCAGGATCTGACTATATTGTGATAAGGGAGGTCACAGGAGATAATAAGACAGTAACAGGGACTCTGCTACTGCAGTGGTGGGATACACCAGCAGAGGCTACAAATCCACATGAAACTAGGTTTTGCTAGCTCTGCTGCTCATAGAACAATTTGTTTCCCATGTGTTTTACAGATTTGAATACTAAGATTTCTGCTCTGTGCAGCTTTGATCACTGTGTTAAATGTAGTTCTACTGAATAAAAGGATTAGTTTGTCCAGATTGGCACACTTATGACTGTGATATGAAGAGAACTCCAGGGAAAAACCTTTGAAGATCAAGTGCATGCTCAATTTAAAGGCTGAATTGGCAGTAGTAGCTGAAGGTGTTTTATGTCATGCATATGGTTTACAGTATAACACATAAGACAATACTTCTTCAGTTTAGTATAAGGATTATGAACATTTTTAGGTTACTTTAATTTGTCTCAATGCTAAAAAGGGCAATATCACTCTCCCCTTACTAAAAAGGCTAAGAAGTCAGAAGCAGTGACTTGTTTGTTCACAACCAGCTGGATTTGAGAAGTGGACACCACAATCCCAAAAGCCAAGTGGCAGGGGGCGGAAGATCAGCCCTTTTTGTTACAGTACATACCCCACACCGGCTTCAGCAGATCATCAAACCACAACATGAGATTTCAGAGCATAGTTAAGCTGATCTAATGGCCAGCCAGTGCCCAAAGGATTCACTGCCAGCTGTGCATCCCCTGTGAGAGCTCTAACACACATCCCATGTCACACTGAGCCAACTCAACTTGATTTTCAGTTCTCTTCTCGCTTAAATTCAGAGAACTAAAATGGTAGAAAACCAATAGCACAAAATTAATTACCAAAAAGCCAGACTAAACCAAGAGCTAGCGCAGGAAGAGGTCAGGGTAGGAGACGATGTTTGGAACCATTTCTTTCAGCAGCAACTAGGCAGGTCAAATACAAAATGAAATGATAACCCTATAAAGGACAACTGAATATAACATCTCAGGCAGCCTCAACCTTGACAAGTTTGAAATTATTTTACAAATGAAGGGTAAATGAGAAGTTTCTCCTTTTTAATCTTTGTAAGGTTATGCTTAACCTATGCAATCGATTTTGTTCCTACCACACTGCAGTGTAAACAAACAATAGGAATGAGGAGGACCAAAACGTTAACATTCCTTTTGTGCCACTAAACAAGCTTTTGTTTTTCCAGTCATTCCCAGCACCCTTTTGAAAGATTCCCACAGCCCGTGTAAACAACCACAAGCTGAGCAGGATGACTGTACCTACCTCCTACATAGGCAGGCAGCAATCACAGCATGCAGCTCTCCTAACCAGACAGCCCCACCTCTACCTTTCGAACAAAAATCCTGCCTGTGCTCCTGAGCCACACTGAGTGTTATCTAGTGCTCCCACGAGGCACAGCCAAATGTCAGTAATGGCTGAGCTCAAGTCTGACCCTCAGTTATTTCACTATCAGCCCACTTCTTTTCTGTGGCATATCAGGAATTACTCGATTTCAAAACAGTCAAGCATAGTAACAAGAAAACAATTTGCAAGACTTACCATGGCAATAAGATATAAAGCTGGGAATACAGCACAAAGGCTGAAATCATAGAATCAGAGGACAGTTTGGGTTGGAAGGGACCTTAAAGGTCATGTAATTCCTACCCCAGTGCCATGGGCAGGGACACCTATACCAGGTTGTTCAAAGTCCCATTCAACCTGACCTTGCAGAGGAGATGAAAAAACATTATGTCTGGAAACAAATCAAATGTAACTATGAATGTCCAAGTTGTTTTGCTACAGCAAGATGTGTCTAAGAACTACCCTAGTTTCAAGTGCGCTCTCACATATGTAAAACTTTCAAAATTAAGTTAAACATCTGAACAACCCAAGAAACTGCTACTTTAGAGATAATCTGGGTTGTTAACAGAAACACCTGTGTATTACAAGTTTGAAAAATGTAAAGTTCAGCCTCCTCTGTATTAGAGACCATCTAAGACATTCTTAGTAGAACCTATTTCACACTTATTATCACTCCCCTGAAAATACATAATGTCAAAATATATTTAGAATTACTATTGTGTTACTAAGGGGCTACCAAAGCCTGCATACTACTCTTGCCACGTTTCATGAACATGAAGCAGCCGCTCAGGACCATGTATAGCACAGCTGGTAGTTTGGAGCAAGTGCAAGGCAACAAAGCCCAGCAAGCTGGAGTCAAGCAGCAACTAAGGCCAGCTCTTACCTGAACCACAGACAGCACAGTCAGAATCCACCTGCTACCACAGGTAACACAACTAACATACCATGATAATGGAGGAATATAACTGCCGCCTTCTACTACAGGCTTGTCATAAGGGTGCGTATCTGCCCCATCCTGGCTACACAGACTTGTTTAAACATGGACCAGGTTGGGGAAGCATAGCAGGTTGAATCATTGTCTCACACCACCTCAACTCTTGCAGGAGTAGCAAGTTAGGAGAAAAGTAATTCTCATAGTGCCTCAAACAAATAATATTTCAAATTCATTCTTGTTGAAATATCCAATATGGCCTGCTATCTAGGCATGTGGAAAAAGAAAGTGTCAAAAGTTTCCTGGCAAAAATCCCCAAACAAACCCAAAACACATCAACTTTGCTATAGCATGATTTAAAGGATGCTGAAGATGCCCTCAAGATCCGTAAGAACTGTCACTATTGTACTCTGCAGTAAAGAAAAAAATGTTACCTGTCATTGCAGTCATCCACCCACTCACAGAATGCCACAGAACTGAAGATGTACTCATCAGCTCTGGCAACAGCAGGTGAAACTGCCACAGCAGAATTCGGAAACAAATGTTACAAATAACTTCGACAAAGATATCTCCAGGATCACAGTTTCAGGGCACTTTTCTACTGTGTTACAAGATCTCTTGCTTTGAGCATCGCTGCACAAGTTAAAACAAAATGACAAAGTAGGCACTCCTGGTAAGCTGCAGGTTTACTGACCACTCGGCCAAGCTCAGGGCCACAAGTAACACAGCTTAGCAAAGACACAGTACTGGGTGAAGCAAGGGTGAAGACATTTTATCTCCAACAGAGATTCAACACCAGCCAAGATACATGGGGCCACATTTGCCACAAAAGGTGAGTAACGTTTCTTCAGAGAGCCTGAATCCATAGTTGTAATTTTGGTTATCCTTATTTAGTGGTTATGGCCTTGAACACTCAAGAAAATATTTTTATAAAACCAGCCTTATTAGGCAATGGAGAAGTCAAAAAAAGCATATACCCACTATTGTCAGGTCTAGCAAAGAAATGCTAGACTTTGCAGCTACTGCAATAGCTAGTGAGCAACTCCTCAAGCATGAAGTATGATACAATGCTGAAAAGGCTTGCACTTGCCAGAGAACACTCTGAGCAGCTTACCCTCCTAAAAAGGGAAGTTGGGGAAAAGCTTGAAACTTTTTCTTCCCCATTGGCTTATTGTGTTTTGGGTTTGTCAGTCATTTAGTAAGACAACTAGCTTGTCATGAAGTAGCTTGTTCAGTTCTGAAAACACTATGAGTATTTTCATTCCTGCAGACATATACAGATACACATTCTATCCTATAAAGCATTATCACACATTTTACATAAAGGCAGTAATATCCTTTCACAGTTTTTGCAGTTTTGAAATACAGCAAACTAACTCCCTGTGAGCATAAGCAGATCCTGCATACTACAGCAGATGTAAACATGAAGTTTCACCTTTAAGAAAATATCACAGACTTTATCCTGAAAAACACATGCTCCTGAAGCATTCACAAGCATCTGTGAGAACACAAAGCCAATGTGTGCAGTAAGGACATTATGGTGGTCCAAGAGGGCAGAGTTAAGGCAGATACTGTCAACAACACACTCCCAGGGTTTGCAGTTCTTGTCCTTCTGAAATTCAAAGCAATTGCCACAACCTACAAGAACACAATGCCACGGCTGAGTAACCCTGACTCTGCATGACAAAATTCAGGAGTACTTCAATCCACCAAAAGGACCCACCAACACTTCATGTGCAATCAGCTCTCCACCACCACCCTTAAGCTCTTTGATGAGCCCAGCAAGGAAACACAACCCATCTGATAACCTGTATCATTTAAAGGTTTCCTCCCACCTTCTTACCCATCCACAGCAACATTTCTAAAGGAAGAAATGCTGAAGAGGGAGAACAACAAGTGCTGATATTGGACCAAAAGGTTGAGGAACTGAAGCAGGAAACCTAAGTAAGAGCACACTGATTATCCCAGAATCCTATCAGGTTTTTAATTTTCAAAGAGAGACCCATGCATAAAGAGGGAGAACAGGAAAGGGAAAGAATTAATCCATTGCTACAATCTGGGATTGTAGCAGTCTGTAGTGGCAAGACTTATTGATTGAGGTTTACAAAGAGTATAGAGGAAATCACTGCAACCCTCCCCTTACGCCACACTCTCCACAGCTCCAGCTCCATGAGGTCAGGTCTCACCCCAGCACAGGCACACATCTCAGCTCCACCTCAGGGCAGCCCTCCTGTCTTGGTCAGCAGCAGAGATCTTATGCTTAGAAAGTGTTCAGCAATATGCCCTGCCCTCTGAATACACTTCACCTCAGCCTGCCCACACTAAAGAGCTCAGACTTCCCAGTGCTGCTTCTCCAGAGAAGCAACAGGTACCTCATGCCATCCACACCACTGAAAGGTTTTCAAGAAAAAACGTACTTCAAAACATTTGCATTTTGGGCAACTTAGTCTTTAAACAGGAAGCATTCCTTAACCTTAACTACCTCGGAGCTGTCCCCCTGCTATAAGCAGCCACCCAGTTTCAGGTCACAAGACAAACCAAATTCACCTAGGCCAGCTCAGCCATGCACTACCTACAACAGGCTTCCCTGATACTGAAGCTGCTAGAAAGCAGTCTTGTGTGACAGACCCATCAGAAACACAGACCGAGCAATTTCGAGAAACACATTCCTTTCTCCTCAACATCCCAATGACCCCTGTCCATATGACACCTAAGGCACATCAAAATGTTAATCACTATCATAACAAAGTATTTGGGTTACAAAATCCAAACAGCAACCTCAACCTTTTGTGAGACTCTTAAAAGGAAATTGCTTTTCTCTTTTTAAATATAAACTGAGGCAAACAGCATTGCAAAACATATCATACTGGTACGACTCTAAATCACAGCCAAAACTGAAAACAGTGCATACAACTACAACATCACATGCTTCTCCATTTTATGTCCCTATTTGTGGCTGGTCAGAAAACTAGACAAATTCTACTAACTCATAGTGCAACGGCCACCACTTATCATGTTGGAGGCATTTAGAATGGGGGAAAAAGAGCTGTTTGAGAGCAAATCTTGCTGCTGTAGCTACCTGTGAACACACATCTGCTGAAACCTTCACATCAGAACTGTGCCAGCAAAACAATACACACCAACACTCCTCATTCTCCAGCACAAAGCAAAGCCAACTGTCTTGGCTCAAGATGCAGGCAAAGCTTATCTGAACTAAGCAAGCTCGTTTTGGACAGTATTTCCCACACCTCCTCTTACCAAACAGCTGTGGGTGTTGTATTCCCTAGCTGATGGTAGTATCTTCAATTGCCCCAGCAAATGGAAAGAGATGTCTCTGGTATGTTAAGGCACAACATTATAGAAAAAATGCATTGCTTCACCCTCGTAAAAATAACTGCAATTGTTTCAGAGAATACTGAGAAAACAAAATATTAGAGAGCTACTGAATAACACAGATGTGTCTATTTTGCAAAGATAAGCAGTCTTGAAGAGATGAACACGTATTTTCTGTTATGGTGAGGATGAACAAGACTGAATGCAGTAGTTTCCTTTGACATCCCTTACTTCTGAATTACTTGACCTTCCAAACTGTGTATTATACATATGCATTGTGTTTCCAAATTTAAATTATTTTGATCAAGCTCTGAAAAGAAATCTGTTATTTCAAAGTAAATATGGTAGGAGAGGGGGAAATAAAACTTCACACACAAGAGTTTTTAGGCTTTTTTTAAGAATAAACTTTGAGAATATGGGTTGAAAAAGGAAGTGCTTACAGACAAGCTATATCCACAGTACGGAAAAAAAAACCACCAAGGACCGATTAGAAAACACTCAACTGCAATGTATGCATTGATACAGGACAAACACCAGCTGAGCAAAACCACTGGGGGAAAGAACTAGGCAGAATTCACAACATCATACTAGATTATTTGCTTCCATTCCCTTCTCCTGCCCAAGAAATGTCCCCTCAGAAGTGAGCTGCAAGGCCTCTCGCATTCATTACAACCAAAAAAGGTCTTGCATATGCAAAGCTCTTAAAAAAGAAAACCAAATGTGTACTTCAGTAAGAGCCTAATCAAGTCATTATGTTTATTTATTGATTCTGGCTGATCAGAGAAGGAACATCGAAAATAATTATTATTTCACCAATAATTAATATAAAGTGAAAGATGGAGAACCACCTTTCATTTTCTGTTTAACACAAAACTGTGACAGGTGAGGAGTAGACAGGGATCAAGTATTCTTCCTCTCTCCTCACACAGGAATGAGAAGATACCCAAAACAACTGACAACTCATATATTCAAAACAAGCCACTAAGCAGTGAATTGCCCGCTCCTCCCTCAAAGCCACCAAACATGTTCACCCAGAGGAAGCCCACTAAGGGTTGCCAAATGCACAGAAATTACACGGCCCTGAAGTACACACCAACAGCAGCTGGAAAGGTTTTCTGGGACAGGGATTTGTAAGCACATAGTACTGCCTACAGTCTTTCACCAACATCCACAGCTGACCCCTGAGAGGCACAGGACACTGCCTAAACTGACCATGCTTGATTTAGCCAGAAGAACTTATGTAATAACCAGTGGCTGTACCACCACAAAGCAAGACCAAGAAGTTTGTTGACAGTAAGTTAACTTCCATACTTACGTGGTTCTAGGTCTTCATCAGACAATTAGTCTCTTATGACAGCAAAGGCTACAAAGATTTTAACTATCTTAGACTATCATAAAATTCATAGAAGTAATACTGATAAAAAGATTTGTCTATCCTGTGACTACATTAAGCATTTCAGTACAGAAACAACCATCAGTTTCCACAAATACTCAAAGCACAATACTTTTCATGGAAGAGCATTTTCAAGAGCAACTACACATAATCTTCACTGTCTCCTTCCAGAATTACCTGATACACACAGTCCACACATGAGAAGGCTGAAACTGCTCTGCAGATATGGTCTTTATGTCTTATTTCAAATGTAATGTACATATAGTCTGTTAACAAGCATGTGCTCTTCAGAAAAAGATCCAGAAGGTTAAACATGTTCATTTAATATAACTTGAATTTAAAAAATGCTGACCAAGAGATACAATTTTACTGATTCAGAGACAACAAATTCCATTGAAGTAATTAACAAAACTTTTGCAAAGTACCACATACGCACATAATGAGAGGAAGCAAAGTTTATTTGCCAGTATGAGAGTCTAAAGATAAAAAGGATTTCTTTCCCTAAACTCAAAAGCTACTTACTATAAAAGCTTTTCTAACCATTAACTCAAATGAAAATCATATACTTTCTGGTAGACATTTGTTTCCAAACAGACACCGCTGTACTAGTAAATTATTTGGCTTGAACAAATGAACTACAGTGATTAGATCTAAGCTGCAGTAAGAGGAAAAACTTAAACTCTGACAAAAATAATTTTAAAAACATGAAGTGATATATTTGAGATATTTATGAGTCTGGAACATGAACAAGAAATCATTATTGCCACCAAGAGACAGAACCATGCTGCCATTAACAACCAGATGATGATGGAGTGGGAAAGGGCAGATTTAAGACTGGGACCAGAAAGTGACAGAAAAGCAAGTGTCATCACCACATGAAAAAAGGACATAGTGCCTTTTAGCTCCTGTAGACATTAAATACACCAAAGAATTGACCATCTCCTTAACTATGGCCTGAAGAGAATGCAACTTCCTTTCCTGACCTCCTAGTTTGGGATCAAGAAAAGCTAAGAGTGAACTAAATGGAGAGTTCAACTTCTTTTATCCTGCTTTTTAAAACAGCGGCAATGTCAGGGAGCTTAAGATGAGGAGATATTTAGGACTAAAAAAATGAATCTTCTTACCTGTCAGAATACTTGGTCTCAAGAAGAAACTGTGCAACATCAAGTGCCCTGTCTACCTTTAAACTTCCTACTGATGTCTAGGTCTTCCCCTGAGTTTTCAAAGGCTGTCTCTTCCTCAGTGGAATAGTCAAGTATACAGCTGGGAAACAGACTATAAGTACTCCCAAAGCACCCATTGCTGGAATTCTGGAGTATGGCCTTCTGTTCACACACATGTATTTAGAGCTCCAGCTATACTGTATATTTCTGATACATTTTATTTTCCTTTGCTTTCAACTCCATCTGGTAAAGAAAACTCAGGAGAGCAGGCCCCTAGCAACCGACCTACAGCATGTTCACAGCTGTATACTCTTCTTTTAAAGAAGAGCCAGACGAATCCTACAAACTTTCCCTTCAAAGTCGTTCTAGGCTTCTTCCAGTAAGATGATGTGGAGAGGACTCAGGCAGACAACAGTTTTCACAGAGAGTTACAGTTTCTGGATCCCTGTCTGAACACTGTCTGATCAAACAAACGACATTTAACCTACTCTCTACACTGTTTAGTACATCCTCTTCATATGTAACAAATTGCTGTATAAATTTTAGCACACGAATACTACAATTTAACATTGACAGACATAAATGTTTCTTCCCCGACAAACTCTGTGGTGTCCTTTTGTTCAGTCAAGAGCAAGTTAAGATACTCTATTAAAACATTTTAAGTTTTGATACAGTTTTTGCTCAGAGGGAAATTGAGCACGTGGCAGAAATGCTAAAAAGCAAAGCAAAACAAAACTCAAGCAAACAGAGTCCCATTCCCAAACGAGACCCTTAGTTACTTAGTCTCGTAGTAAGGTCTGGAGTGAGAGCAAGAGCACTTTCTTGTGCTTCGTGAAAAGGCAACTATTCCGATAAACAGGAAGAGCCAACACTACTTCTGGCTTTTAAAACGTATTAAAAAATGCTTTAAGTGAAAAAGCAACTCCTTAATAACGTTTTTCCGCGACAAGAAGAGCTGCATTTTCCACCCAAGTGTTATGTAAATGAGCGGGCAGGAGGCAGCCGCGGGGTCTGTTAGGAGCCACTCAACCCTTCAGAGAAAAAAAGGAAAACGGGGGAGCGGGGGGGGAAATGTTTGAAACCCTCAGGGCACACAGCACCGCGGCCGTGCGCTCCGCTCCCAGCCTTGCACAACTTTCCGCCCCGGCAGTTCCGCTCGACTCCCCGGGCGGGGACGGGACGGAGGGGTCCGAGCCTCCAATCGCCCGCCGCCTTTGTTCGCGGGGGCCGCCGCTCCCGGCGGGCACAAAGCGGGCAGCAGAACTTGCGGAGACCTCGGCTGTGCCCGGGGGCCGCGGCGGAGTCCCACCCCTGCCCCTCCCGTCCCCTCGGCGGGCGGGAGCGGTGCGG
>WEIV01017809.1:9001-66948 GCA_013390005.1 Calyptomena viridis | reverse complement strand
GGGCGAGGCGGAGCCGCGCAGATCCCGCCGCGGCCGCGCGGTTCAGGCCGGGACAAGGGGGTGGCCACGGACGCTCCCGCCGCTGGTGGCCCCGCCTTTGCCCGCCGGGGGAAAGGCTTGTGCTGGAGCGGTTCCGCAGCGTGTGGCCCCGTGCCCGGCAGTGGCTCGCTTGGCTCGGGCAATGGCGGGTGGGAATGTTGGTCACTCTCGGTGCTTCCAGAGCCCGGGGCGCTCCTGTCCCCAGCAGCACTTTGTCTTGGGTTCTCCCGCAACGCAGCCGGGCTCCAGGCACCCCGAGTCCGGTGACGGGGGTGACGATTAGCCCGTCCCTGCTCTCCTGGGCATAAACTTAGTAAGTACAGGAGCCTCTAACAGAGAATCAATTAGATTGGAAAAGACTTCGGAGATCGTCGAGTCCAACCTATGACCGTACAACACCGTATCAACTAGACCATGGCACCAAATGCCATGTCCAGTCTCCTTAAACACCTCCAGGGATCGTGACTCCACCACCTTCCTAGGCAGCTCATTCCGATGTCTAATCACTCCTTCTGCGAAGAAATTCCTCCTAAATGTCCAACCTAAACCCTCGATGGCAAAGTTTAAGAGATGAGAGGACATATCCTCTCATCCTGTCACTAGTTGCCTGGAAGAAGAGATTGACCCCGACCTGACTACAACCTCCTTTCAGGTAGAGAGCAGTAAGGTCACCCCGGAGCCTCCTCCTCTCCAGGCTAAACAACCGCGGCCTCTTGTCTTGGGACACACGCTGCAGTTTATTGCAGAGCTGTGCCCATCACACGAGAGTCCTGCCAGGGCTCCCCTAGTACACAGTGTTGAAGATACGGCGCTGTTCAATGAACAACAAGGAAAAAATGGAATACTTAATTGCTGATCATGAAGTGTGTGCTTGCAGCACCCATCCTGTGTGATGAGAAAAGCTTAGGCCCAACGGAAAAACAAACACACAAAACAAGCAATACTTGGCTGTGTTGCCACCATAAAATGAATATGCAAGAGCAAAATTAAGATGACTCATGTAACTTAGGTCTGGCGTTTCCTTCCTTTTGAGTGCTGATATTTGCCGTGTTAGTGTATACCCCAGGCAGACAGTAGCTGCTCTGCCCAGACCCCACACCAGCTCCGGGCCTGAGGCTGGCTGACTGCACTAAAAGCCTCCCGATTGCCCACCAGCTTTTTTCTATCTGCTCTTTAGTTTTTATTCTGCCTCTTACTCTCCATTATCTTGTGCCTGGTATTTCTTTACCTTTTCCAGTTACCTCATTTACCTGATTTTTCTCTTTCTGTGTATTGAAAACAGATGTTTGAGCTCACCTGAGTCTCCAAACCTCTCCTTTGTGCCCACTGGGACAATATAGCAGAGGAGCACTCTTACTCTTCAGATGTACGGGAAGGTGCCTTCCTCACCGGCTGAAGCTCCACACTTATGCTTCTTGTCACAAATTGGCATGGGGTGCTTTTGCAGACAGCAGCTTCCTTCCCTAGCAAATCCTGTTCCCCACAGAATATCACTCACCTTTCCCACAGAATGACAAAGCAGCCCTGTAATAAATATATAGGTAAATATGTAATCAGGTAATTAAACTTTTAATTCCTGGAGCAGGTCAGAATATTATTTAACAATGAATAATATTTTCATTTTGGCAAGGAGTTTTTTCCTCCCTAAGTTTACAAAAACACGTGTGCATTTTTTGCCCTCTACAAAGGAAATAGCAACGCTAAAACTTTTGCATCTACAGTATGGATCTCTGCCCCTTGGACTAAGAGAACAGAAGTCTCTCCCTCAGATCCTATTCATGTCATGAGGTTACTAGTTCCTATTTCCTGGACCTATTGCTTATTTTTCTGGCTTTCCATTAATTGTGATGTTCTCTCCCTGCCAGTTGAATAATAGATTTACAAATAGGTCAGATATATCTGGGACACTAATACTGAGTACATATTATTTAGAAGTGAAGAAAAAGTTGGCTGTCTAATCACTGTAGATCACTGACAATGGCAGATGCATCGCTCAAGAAACAGAAAATCGCTATTCTGCCAGAACTGATAATAGTGCTGAGAGGGGCTCTGGCTTTAATGAAAATGTTATGTTTTTTTATTAGTCACAGATTAAAATGGTTCAGCGCCTAGTCTTTAATGGAAATGTGGTCATGACTGACTGTACTTCAACCAGTAGGGATAAAAATAGGAATTGTACTGCAGATCAATTCATTGGCAGAACTAATCACACTGTCATATGCCAGACTTGAATGCTACCACACAGTTTCAATAAAACTTATTTTAAAAATAAAACATAGAACAGTTATATTTAAACAGTATTGTTTTCAGCATACAATCCAGTCAGAATGCAAAAAACCTTGCCAGAGATTATAACTATGCATGAAATAGTTCCAAAGCTAGAGAAACACTGGGCTTTTTAAGTACTCTGCCTAGAGGCTGAAAGGATACCTGCTATCTGTCTGGATGTATTTTCTTCCTGTATTGTTTTTAATCTTGATGGACTACCATCTGCACCATTTTAAAATGTGAGTTAGACAGGAGATAGAGGGCACATGCATTAGTAACAAGCCTACAACAGAATTATTATTATAGAGGAAAGCTGACCCTGAATGGTAATATGTCATCTTTAAAATGCCATAAATAATAAGGTGAAATAACAACAACAGCAACAACAACAACAAATTAAAATACTAAACCACCATTTTAAAAATCTGCTTATTTTGCCCATAATTCTGGTTTTATCAAATATTTATGCTAAATTTTGTAAGCTTGAAGAGCTGTTGGAAGATAAAGGGAAGAATAAAGGATTTCTTTGTGTGGGAGAACATGGGCTCAAATGATGTTAATGGCGACAGAGGCCTGTTCAAGGTTTAGTCCATTTTGACTAATGCAATTTAAATTTTAATCCTTACTTTTCGAAGACTATTTGCCCCAAGTGTTTACAGGTAGATATATCCTAATGGCTGGAAGTGCTGTGCATCCCACTGCCTGAAGAAATGACAATGGAAACTGAGTGGTGTCTCAGGCAGATGTTTCATCTTCTCCAACCTGCCCAGCCTAGGGTTTGGGATAGGAAAGGCAGACAGCCTGTGTATGGGGGTCACCAGTGGTGCACACGTGGGGGGGTCCTGGACTGGGGAGGGTTTCTGAGAGAGGGTTGCTGCCTGAGAAAAATACCCTTTAGCAAGAGGAGGGAGTTACACTAGACATGAAGTCCTGGCTTGCACCATAGTGCTTATCAACATTTTGGATCTCCCCTGCCAAACACAGGCCAGAGCTGAGGGGAAGCTGTGCTGCTACACTGCAAGTGTAGGAGGAGGCAGGCAATGGAGATGGGGACACTGGAGCAGGAGCTGTCTTAATCACAGCGTGTTCTTCTGGATGAGAAAAAAAATCTCAGGAGCTGACAAAAGGTCACAAAATGGGCAAGATAAGCAAGCCACAAGGGAATAGAGCCACAGTTTTTGTTGTTAGTGAAATACAGATTGCTTCATCTGTCTCAAACTGCGCGCTGCAGTGCTTAGGTTGCACATGGACTGTCAAAACCTTACTTAATACTAAATTGAATGATTCAGACCACCTGGTGCCACTTCCTGAATGGTATGAAACATGCTCTCTATCTTCTTCATGTAAGGATATGACAGACTTGAAATGAAGAGCTCCTTTTTTTGATAGGCAATCTTCCAAGCAAAGACATGGTTAGTTCTACCTTTAATTCCCAACAAATGAAACTGCTGTCCTAGCTGACCTTGAGAAGGTCATCTTAAATACCCTGCAGGATGGAACTAAAACTTTCTCATTCCTAGCAGCCAGATATTTGGTTCATTTCTCTTTTCTCACTATTCTTTTCAAGAATGTTTTAGAGTCACTGGTAAGGCATAATTCACATTTCTCCCATGGTATTACTAAGTATTGTAAAGCTGTGTGCAAGCACATTGCACCAGATTTGGACAATAAAATCATGATTGTATATAGAACTTCTTGCATTCGAACAAAATAGAGAAGATACAACAGAAGTGACAATAAGAAAACAAGAATGAAAATCTTCTTTCATCTTCATTCCTGTAGGAAACAGGTTGTCATGGACATACTGAGCTCAAACAGAGTTATAATGTAAATATTCTGTTCCAATAAAAGGAACAGATTAAAAAAAAACAGAGCTAGCCAAGATCTCATTTTCAAGAGATGTAGAAGTCTAATACTTCTTAGCTGCAGATAAAAAGCTTGGGAAAGAGAGACAAAATTTCCAAGATAGATAAGGTAAATTTCCACAGACGCAGTCAAAGAGCTGAAGCCTATTTCCCAAGCCTCCTCCCTACTTGGGAGACAAAGGGAGTAAATTTATTGCAACCAACACCGATGAAAGTTGAACCAGACAGAAGTATAGCAGAGCTAGGAGCTGACTGCAAGTAAAGGACAATGCTGTGACAGCATCAGCTCAGAAAACTGCTAGCACAGATGATCTCATCAAGAGGGAATTTCATTCTCAAACCATAGGTCTTGGTGACAACACCATCCTTTGCTATGGACATCTACATATAAATTTCATAGCAGTAATATCATATCAGAGAGGCTTTGTGAATTCTTATTCTGACTCAGGAAAATCACCTAATTTTTGATACTTACAGAGATGATACAATGCAAGACCTTTTGGTTTGGTTTTCTTTCCTTATTCCATTGCTCCATTTCTGCTCATTCTGTTATAGGTTCTGTAATGGTTTTGGCAGGAGTAATTTATAAAAGAAGAGAAACAGTACAATTGGTGTGAAGGCTGGCAAAAGACTGTCTATACAAATATACTAGTTTTAATGATAGAGTTAATTAACTTTGCATGTCTGGTTATAATTTATTGTAAATATACACTGTACAAACTGTAAATATAAACTGGCCTAAGTGTGCCACATACTGATATATTAATTTGTTTTTAATGCAAGAGTGTTGCTAGTGTTTTTCTTTATAGCACTGTTGAACAGTGAATACAAAATTGTACTTTTAAAGGGCTTTAAAAGGCTTTAGGCAAAAACACCGGGTTGGGTGAAATGTTTGGAACTGAACTCCAGTTTGACCTGACCTATGCAACACTGCATGCTCATATCTCCAGTCATGGAAACCTTATATGTAAGTATTTCACTCCATCTCTTCTACTAACACACATGATAACACACTCAAGTGAATGTTCTCCAAATCCACATCAAAACACTAAGTTTGTTGTGTCCATTAATGCCATGATTACAGCAGAACTAAGCCAGCTCTAGAACTAGCATTAACTGTACCATGGAAAAGTCAGAGCAGGCATAGCAAGGGTAGCGCAGATCAATGTATTGGCAAAACTTTGTCGAGCAGCTTATCTGAAAGCTTGCTGCTCACAAGCTTTGTCAGTCTCTTGCTGCTGTTGGACTTGAAATTCATAGTAATAAAAAGAGAGCTTGAGTATCTAAGAGGAGCTACTTGTCTCATAAAAGCAAGAGAGGGAAAAAATTCATACAGGAAAACATGTAGTCCACGCCTCTGGCAAGTACTAGTTTACAAAACATCAGTCTATTTATAGTATTTGTCTAAGTGTGTGCTTGAAGTAGAAAGTGTTAGCAACTTTCTTCTATAATCTATATTTAGCCATGGCAGCCTGACTGTCACATTAAGAAAAGCAGGTTTGGTGGGAGCAAATCCTAATAAGGTATCCCCCAGTACCAAAAATAACTGAGTCACAGCTGTAATATTTAAACTATTTTAAATTCCATTAAACAACAGTTCATAGGAAACCACCGTGGAAACCTGGTGGTGACATGGCTGTTTTCTGCTGCAGGTTGATCTTAGCAGAGCACATTTTTTTTTTCAGAAATTTCATTAATTTCTTGTTCATGTCTCCAGAGGCAGATCTACAAAATGGAAGATTCATTTCTTGATATAAATTTGAATGCCTATATTTCATATTTATTTCAAATACTATTTGGCACTATCCTGCGCTCCACTATAATTAATATTTTGTTCAACCATCTTTCTTTGGCCATCAACAGCACCCCCAGAACAGCTGCAGTTTCTTCAAAAAAGGTTTACATAGATGTAAAAAAGACATTGGACTCATATGCAGCTAACTTGAAGGATACTAACTCTAACAGGCAACACAAAATTCTCATCAGCTAACTGAAGCCATTTGTACTTTTGATTTTAATTATGTGGCTATAAAATGGGACACTGAAGTTTAACCACCCAGCACCTGGTCCTCCGAATTAGTAGTGTCAGTAGAATGAGGTTAAAGGAACTGTCCCAAAGCCTATCTGAGAGAGGCAGATCTCAATTTATCTGAATTAAGCGATTAGTACTGCCATGGAGTGGCAATAGTATCTCTATAGATGTAAGGCTTTGAATCTTTTCTGCTATTACATTTTACAATGAAAAATACTGGCAAAATAATAAAAGCCTGGAATTTTATTTTCATTACTTTTCATGCTTTCCAGCTAGTAATTCATTTCCTGTGTCGTTTTCTTTTCCATGGTAGTTCAGTCTTACTTCTCCCATATCTAATCAAGTCCAACTCTTCTATGATTAAATAAAATATGGTCAAGTTTCTGTAGTTGTGGTGCTCCAGAATAAACAGACTTTAATTTAACTACTTATATTTCAATAATGATATTTTAATTATATATCTACATACAGAAAGAGAGAGTGCAACAGCAACTTTTAGCTGTGTATTAGAAAAATCAAGACATAGTTGTTAGACAGAATTGTACAATACAATCTGAAAACTGAATACAGATACAAATCTGAATACAAATTTGGCAAACCATGTGAAAAGGGAACTATCTTGCTCTCTTCATAGTATAATCAAAAAAATAGTTTTGGTTAGCCAAACTTTTTTATTTAGCTTCAGCTAGGTCCCTAGAAAGAATGGAAAGACAGCAAGGTTTAACATTTTATATTTTCTTAGTGCTCTTTGGGGTATTTTTTCAATAAATTAGTAACGATTTAACAGAAAGTGATTAAATTATATAATGAAGACTGCCTTTTTGCATGGCGGGGTTCAAAGCTCAGTGCTACACTCTCTGTCTTCCTCTAGAAAATGCCTTTTCTCATCAGGTAGACCTGTATCACGTTAAGGCAAACAGCAAACAAATGCATTAAGAAATAGAAACATTAGGAGGTAGGGAATGCTAAACACTAAAAATACCTGCATCCAAGAGACCAGCTTCACAGAGAGAATTCCCAAACTTGCTTTTCAAAAGCAGAACCAACAGACATTACCTGAGGAACCAGGTGGCAGACAGTGTGGGTTCGCTCTTCGTAGCATGGCAGGTGACACAACGTTTTCTAGAAGACAGTAGTGTAGAGAGCTATATAGGCTCCTAGGGATGCCCCTGATTTGAAGGAGGGGAAAAAAAATGATACCATAAATTTGTATTGAATACTGTCTTTTTCCCCTGAAAAAGTAATCCCTGAAGAGAGAAGGTACTACAACCTGACAATTGCTATGGTGAATGATCCTTTCAGATTATTATGTTCTTTGCATATAGGAGTTAGCAGTGCAGTATAGATTTTCCAGAAGGGAAAATCTAGAGATGTCCAAGTATCAGCAGGAAAGATGATCCTGAAATACCAAAAAAATAAAAGGAGGGGGGGAAAAAGAGGGAACAACCATCTTTGATTCCACAGTGCTTTCAAAAGTTATTCTGAGGCTCATCAGCACTTTCAGAAGTGATTTTCTGTGAAGGCTATATTACGCAATGTAAAATGCTTTAAAAGTTTTAATGAAAGAAAACAGACTGAAAGCAGTTTCTTATTAGAAGTAAGAAGTATTCTCAGATGCCTGAGAGGGGAAGTTGGAGGCAGTTCCAGGATGTTCAGAGGCAGTCCAAATGAGTCTCCAAAACTGTAGAGGATTCTTATGTAGTTGAACCTTCTTACTAATCTTGTTATTATAAAAGAAGAGGGTTTTGTTTGTTTGTTTGTTTGTTTGTTTTAATGAATGTGTTTATGGGAATCAAACTATTAGTCCAAGTATCCTCAAATATGGTTCTCATTAGCAAGGTGTTACCACAGCTTTCCTGACTAGTAGCTGGTATTCCTTTGGATAATATTAACAGCTGCCATCAGAGACTGTTAACTATTACCTAGGTTAAGTAGCTTGTCATTCAGATTTATGTAATCAGGGGAAAGAAATAAGGATGAACTCCATTCTAGCACTCGGAGGTCAAATATTTATTGTCCCTTAGCTAGTATAATGGGCTTGAATCACATCATAAGCTTGAACAAAAGCAAGATAACAAAATATCTCTTCTGCAGCTCTGCTTAGTTCAGGTTCTTCACTGTTTCTATTAAGCAAAGCAATGAGCCTACACATGTTATTTCGCAAAATTACCCTTTAGCAGAAACAGTACTAGAAAGCAACTTAAACCCAAAAATTCCTCAGCCAGAACATCTTCTAAATTGTCATCTTCACTGGTGCTCAGAAGGCTACGGTCATGCAATAAAACTTCTCTTAATTCAGCTGGAAACATCAAGACCCTTGTTATGTGTAGAAAAAATACCTAAAGTTACAATACTCAGTCAGTTGCATGAATACTAATGGTGCTGAGAGCCTTAATCTAGACAGTTCTCAAACTTTGCAAGTCTTGTTCAGCATTATGCTCATCAGGCCTCCCAGAAGCATGCTTCTGTGACACAGAACTGAGGACTCTTACTGGAGCTCAGAAAAAGCTCCTACCAGTTCCTGACACAGCTTGCAGTGCCTCTGTGCCTCTGTGCACACTTTAGCAGTAGAATTTGGAATGGAGGGGGTAGGAAAAACCACAAACTGCCACATACAAGGCTTTAGAGGAAAAGCAGCATGCTAAAGCTCAGCAGACAGCATCACTGCCTTTCCCTGGGAGTCTGGGCTACAGCAGGAACTGCTTCTTCAGCCTCTGACTTGGTGTGTTAATGATGCTGTACAATTGGATGCTTCCTAGCAACTACTGCTAGACAGGTGTGGCCTTCTGGATTCTTGTTAATCCTCCTACCAATAAAACCCCATCATTTCACTGTCTGATCATCTGGGCTAGCCAATCTGAAAAGGTAAAAACAATCTCAGGGGTTTCTCTTTTCCCTCAAGGATAGAAGAGTAGTAAAAAATGCTTTGAACTCTTGGACTGTGTTTGGAATTTCTTTATAAAATGTCAGATCTTTACTAGTTTTTCCCCCTGACTTGACAGCAGCTTCAGAAGCATAGGCTGGGCTTTCAGCCATGCACTTGCAGAGGACAGGGCACTGAGTGTCATGCCATAATATTAGTACATGCTAGCCCTAGGGGCTCTTCTCACCTCCCTGCTGCACAGCCCTGTCCCCATCCTGACTGTGATACCAACTTTTTGTACAGCCTTAATAAAAAACAGATCAGGAATAACCCCTTCTTAGGAGGTTTATTTTGGAGCTCAGTCAACTAACTGCTCCTTTTTTCTTCTATGACATGGTGATGCTGGGGGCTGGTGTGCTGAGCCCACCTGAGAACAAGTGGCTGAAGAAGCAGGAACTTGTTAAATCCAGCCCACAATCAAACCTAGTGTAGAGCAGGTCGCATTTCATACAGCCTCCCAAAGGCTCTGCTCAGTTCTGTTAAATGGTTGTTAAAGCAAATATAAAATAGAGGCTCTTGAGGCAGAAGTCACATTGACCTTACTAGGGCTAAGATTTCACCCTTTTAAATAAAAGGGCAGTGGGGTGTCATCATAAACTTATCTATCCCATGGCTGCCACAAAGCCTTCCAAGCTGGATATATCCTGATCTTCTAATACAGAAGCTGAAAGACCACACACACATTTTTTTAACTTCTCTTTTCCAGCAAGAAGGAAAATGTAAAACTTCTGGCAGTCACTTGGATTTTAAGCGTTTAATATTCAGGGCTGAGTCTCTGAGTGGAGCAGGGGGAAGCTTGTGCCATGAAATTCAAGTCTATTCCATGTCCTTTGGATCTGAATTTTAGTTCCATGTTGGCTTTTCATGGTATTCATATTCCATACACAGTGTTGGCTGCTTTTTGTTGTCGTGCCTCCAAGTTGATAATTGAATATCTTCTGATAAATGCTGAATTATGTACTTATATCTGAGTTTGTGCTTATTTCAGAGATCTGTAGCTATAGTTCCTAAAAGCTTGACTACATCAACAACATTGCAGGTACAGCTCTCTGATCCCTGAAGGCATTTTCCAAGTCAAAAGGAGAGATTTGTAACTCTGATTTCAATTATGCTACACTGATTTACGTCAGCAAAGGAGCCTCTATGTGCTTTTTAGAGTTATCTGCTTGACAACTTGTCCATCTTCTCAGGTGACTCAAGCGTCTTCTGTTCTTGGGTTCTAACCTTCTGCACGTTAGTGGGTGTCATGGTAACTGAGGGGCAACCACACGTAGCAGGATAGCAAAAAAACCCAGAAGTGCTGAAGGTTAAAAAGTAACTGGAAGAAATACTTCAGTAATGCTGAAAGAAAAAAAAAAAAAAACACAAAAAACAACAACAAAGGACCAACAAAAAATCACCAAAACATGAAAGACACTCCAAAATTGTCTTTGTACCTGTTTTGGTAAGTAACCCAGTAGCAGTAAATTAATAGCCCAGCTGGAATGTCTAACATCAATGTGATGGTTCAATTAGGCATGTTGGCAAGCAGCAGGGTGTGGGTTCAAATTTGGGCAGTTTCTTTTGCCTACATAGGAAGGATGCTGAAGACAGCAAACTCTGGAAATGTTTAGGTTCGTGTTTTGGCAGGTGTCTGTGACCAGAGAAGCAAAAATGAAACTTGCCTTTGCACTGCTAGGAAGTGGATAAAATCCTTTTACAGCAGTTGTTTCCAACAGGCATGTAGGAAGTGCAGTGGGAGCTTGCTGTGGTGTGAGTTTGAGAAGGAGCTGTCGGGAGGGATGTGCCACAGTACGACCCAGCAGGTGCCTGGGGTGGATTTTGGTGATGAGGGGTGCCTCAGTCAAAGAAAATATCCAGTCATGTGTGCTGAGGGATTGCAAGTCTGAAAAACACCAATTCAAAAAAACCCTGACTCAAAATTTAAATCCTCCTAATCTACTGTCTTCTAGATAGTCTAAAGATAAGTAGAAGGCGAGGAATGAGTTTAGCCTGTAACTCCCAGATCTTGGACTTTCACCTGTGCTGATACCCTTTGGCCATACCCATGTGTCTCTGAGAAACAGACATTTTCCATGTGCATAGAAGATGGTACACAGGAGGCATCTTTGTAACTGCACGACCTTAGGGATGCTAGAAACAATTCTAACCAGTCTCAGCAAACAAATGTATCTAATTTAGCCAGCTGCTGAATGTAATTTGGAGTTCCCAGATCATGGAGGGGAAGTGAGGTTTCTTCAGAAGAAGTGTTAGAATAACAAATGCATCCTGGTCTAAGGTTACTTATCCTTTTTTACTAGAAATGTTATTTCTGCTTTGCATTTGTCTAGCTCCAGCTTTCATCCATTGAATATTTGAATATAGACTATAGATTCAGTAACTCTCGATGGTAAAAATCTCCC
Source organism: Calyptomena viridis (assembly GCA_013390005.1). Classification (NCBI taxonomy): domain Eukaryota; kingdom Metazoa; phylum Chordata; class Aves; order Passeriformes; family Eurylaimidae; genus Calyptomena; species Calyptomena viridis. The sequence continues at coordinate 55,419 of WEIV01017809.1, read as the reverse complement.
AGTGTTCAGACACATAAAATGCTACAATTTCAACTGGAATGTCTCAAGTGACAAAACAATACCTGAAACATCGAATTATTTTTTAATATATAAATCACTCTTCACCAAGGCAGATTTGTACTTGTGGAGCTACAGGTTTTGCCTAAGGCATCTGTCTGGAAATATCTTTTTCTAATGGCATCCAAACAAATCACTATAGAGCTGTAGGGATATTCAATGCTGAAAGAACATTTACAGGCACGAGGAGGCTAAAGAGGTCATCACAGGTGCTGCAATCAGAAGTCCTTTTCTCTTTCTCTGTTAGTCATTTACAGACAATTTGAAATCACTGTGTTGTTCTGATTTTCTTTCACTGGTTTTCTTTTCAATAAAATTAGTAACTGCACTGCTTATGTTCTTTCTATCATTCACTAGAAACTACATTCCTGTATATAAAGGAAGCTATCATGATGTGTAGATGTCATCTAATTTCAGTGCCTTTTTTATTGAATAAGAATTTATTGAGAGAGTTGTTGCATTCTTTGGCTCTTGCTTTTCCCCTCCCTTTTCTTCTGGGCCCTTACACCAGTCTTTCTTGCACATTGCCTTTTGCATGTTACTCAGACAGCCTTGTCTTCCGACACATCCCCATCCCCGTATTTCCCTTGGGTTAGCTGCCAACTGCCTTAATAGTACAGGTGAACACGTTTGCCTCTACTTAAAGCACATCAGTTTAGGCATGATCTTGAGATTCAGAATGTATATATTTAACTGGAAAAAGAATAGCAACCCTGTTGGCTTTATCTTAAAACTAATGATGAATATAGGCCTAACCATGCTTGTGCAATCTGTTTATAAAGATCTTCTTCAGCTGCCCTCTCCTTATAGACATCCAGTGGCACTTCCTTTCAAATGCTGCTGGTGCTGCAAATATGAAATGCTCTCTCTCTCTGCCATTCTTAGGTGCTCTGTTGAGTGTGAATCTTGTCAGTAATTCCCAGCACTGACAGATCAGGTGCTAAAGCTGTTGGGTTGGGTGAGAGGAGGTGTGTAGTTCTGCAGTGGAAGCTGTGTGATTGCCCACCCTGGCTGCCCAGGAGGGCAGGGGTGCAGCTGGAAAATCACCATACTGCAGCTACAGGAGGTGATCCTGCCTTTGGAAAGGGGATGGTATAATGTCACAATTGCCTTTGTCCCAGAAAAAATGAAGAATTAAATTTACAGCTGAGTAGTGGTTTCAGTATCATCCTTTGTACAGGTGGAGTGAAAGAGCTTTAAGCCATATTTCTGCTCCTCCCTGGTTCAAATCTAGGAGGAGAAAAACCCAGCCCTAGTACAACCAGGCACAAACTCCATCCTGCTCTGAGTTATCCCCTATTGCCAGCAGTGACAGCTAAAGCTTCCTGCTGCAGCCCTCTGCCACTGCCCTGTGGATAATCTGGGTGCAGAGTGAGGTGAAAGGGGAAGAAAAACAGAGCAGCAAATTATGCCAGGAGAAAAGCCTTGTTATATTTGTAAGGCAGCCAGGTTGGGGGCCAGGGAGTGAGCTTCTTATGTGGTAATGGAATAAATTCTATAAATGTAATTTAGAATGGATGGGAGGATGCAAGCAATTAATTTGTTTTATTATTTTTAATTTCATCTTTATATTCAAGTGTAAAACATTTTATATGCACAAATGCAAGAATATGCAGACTGAAAGTAAAAATATATGTGAATTTTCCTATTCATCTGAAAGAGGTTAGGGGTTTATTGCTGGAAGAATCACTAGGGGAAGTGACTTTTTTGAAGCAAAAATATGCAGGCCATGTCTGTCTAGGATCAAGGACTGTGTTAAGAAGGCAGGCAGAGAAACATAAGGAAAATAAATAAGGCACAGAATTGCATGCAAGAAAGCAGCAAACAAACCCATAAATTTGGGTCCAAGGTAAGACAAGGGTAATGAGACTAGCTGCTACTGGGAATAAAATGCTTATGTGTATGGATGTGGTCAAAACTCTAAAAAGACTTCTAGAGGAGAGGAAGAAATTAGGCTTTTGTACTTGGCATTTTTAATAGACTGGAGGAGGAAAAAACATAGATACTAGGTAGGGCAAAGAGCTGAAGGCTATAAAATTACAATCTACTTTGAATCAGCTCTCCAATGTAATGTGGAATAGACCCTAATAATGAAACTTTAGATGTTCATCCAGTGTGTTCCCCGTGGGGACAAACTTCCCACTGCTCCATGCCTTTGTGAGGTTTAATGAATGGGGGCAGGCAGAGAAGGGATGCTCTGAGCCAGGCAGGGAGTGTGCCAAGACTTGCTTGTCAAGTCGCATTTGCCACAATGCTGCTGGGTTGGGGCCCGAGGGTGTCTGGGACTAACTAGGGTGTAGAGGCACTTGCCAAAGCCCCCCAGGCTGCTGAGCCCTTGAAGAAGCCCTGCCTATGCATGACAAGGGGACAAGGTGGCTGCTGCTGGGGCACTTCTGCTTGGTGCACAGGAGTTGCATTGGGTAACAAATTGGCTCCAGAGTTGGCTTAGCTGAAGTGCCAAGTGTCACTGGTTTTAAACAAGTTTTGGTTGATTTGGCTATTTTTTGTTGGGGTTTTTTGGTGGGTTGTTTTGTTGGGGATTTTTTGGCTTCAGTTTCCCAGAGCTACACAAGTGTAGTTGACTTTCCCAGTTGATAGTTAATGACATGGGGATGGGAGGGAAATGAATCACTGAGGCTACAGGAAAAAATATTTTCAGGAGAACAGTAATGCCATATATCAAGAATATTTTTTGTTCTGTCACTTGATAGCTCATTGGCCATAAGGCACCAGCTTGGAATCTTTGTAGACTGAGAGCAATGGCCTGTCTACACCTGAGTTAGTTCAAGATAAAAAAGGGAGTTCATGATATTTGTAAGAGAGTCATAGAAGAGTCCTATAGAGATAAATAGTAGCTGGACTGAGGCCAAAACCATCACATGCCTCTTTGTAGTAGTTGCATAAACAGAGAATGAGTAGATAATTTCCTGCTCTCTTCTGCTCTTGTCTAAAATCTTTCTTGTCATAGATAATTATAAATCAAAAATAATGAACTTCCCCTTTAATGCATTTGAAGCTTTGGCATGAAATGGTGTAAACAAGTTCTGAAGTCTAGTATATGGGAGCATTAAACCTAATTATTAATAGATAAATAACACTCGGTCAAAAAGTGAAGGAGCAGTTTAGAGCTGGTAGTATTTTATGCTAATATGTATATCCATAAATAGTAATAACTTGAGTGTTCACAGACTAGATACACTCTGTGCAAAATAAATAGAACAGAGAGGAGCTACTTTAGTGTGCTGTCTGCCTGGACTTATGAGTCCTCTCCCAGACTTCAGCTCTTCCTGTGCTCCTGGAATGCACAAGGATAATACTTCGATTCATGCCTCCTTCTGGTTTTTGCTTTCAGTTCAGTGATTTGGCTCAAGCGAGGTAACACAAGGATCTGTCTTTTTTAGACTATGGTCTTTTATGAGTGGACTAGTTCTGCTCTTGTATTTTATATTGTAAGTTTTCCTACAAAGCTGTTCACAACACTAAAAACTGGAAAGAATTATCTATGGTTAAATTAAGTGTTAGCAGTATGTTTAACCTCAAGTATTAAATTACAGTGGAGAGCCTTTCATTGTTCATGTGTTTTCTAAAAATAAGTCTCTTCTGTGAATCAAACTAATGCATGGCTATACAAACCCTTGTTTTTCCTCTAGAGTTATAAACTCCTTATTATATATCCACTTAATTATTTCTCCTTCATTACCCCTTTTATCTGTGTGTGCTGGTGGTCACAGCTCCACAGGCAGCAATGCTCATTGCATGTACCCCTGTAGCATTGTGATCCAAACACTGGGTGAACCACCCTCAGAAAGATTTACACTTTACTATCTCCATGAGTCCTAATTTTCCTCTGAAAAAAAAAGCATTAAACCCCTTGATAGGTCTTTGATAGTGACTGAGAGAAACAAGGCTTCTTAAATAAACCTGCTCCTGGAAGTTGCTTCTGCTTGAACTTTGTATATGAAACCTTAAGATCTAGTGTATAAGAAGTATCTATTTCTCCCAAATTAAATTCTTGCATTTATTCCAGGGGAGAAAATGTTAACATTAATTTGTTCTTTCTTGAACTGATTCTATTTTGCTACAAAATATTATTAGCATTTATTTAAATTAATTTGATATAGTAGGAAAATAAGTGCTGCTGTTAAAGAATGCAGTCTGTACTTGAGAGAAGTCCTGTTTGAGGAAAATGAGGAAAGTGGTCAAAATACAAACTGTAAGTATATTTTTCAATGCTTTAACAAAAATATTCTTATGTGACTTGGACTGGTCATCATGAGTAGCATGGGGTAAGACTGAAAAGGTGTGCTGTGAGAGTCAAAACCACATGTTCCCATGGAAGTTTGGCCTGTGGGTGACCCTCTCTTGGGAAGAGTTTTCCTCTGGCTGTGGCACTGACTGGCACAGCTTCATTCCCCGGGGTGATCACCCTTACAGCAGCCCCACAGCCGCAGAGAGCCCCCAGGGTGATGGGCTGATAACGAGGGTCGGCGGTGCTCCCAGCAAGGTATTGGGCTCCCCTTTGCTTGGGAGAGAGCAGTCGGTTTGTAACCAACCCGGGCCAAACCCCGGCGAGCAAAGCCGGAGTGTGTCCTGGGGAGAGAACATTTCCCCTCTCCCGTCCCCGCGCGAACTGCCCCAGCCCTGGGCTCCCTCTCCCAGTAACAGGGGTTACGGTTCCATGTAGGATGCGCACCGCGGTAAAAAGCACTTGGGCAGCTGCAGGGCAGGATTGCCTCCTGGGGGTGGCAGTCTGAGTAGCTTTTTGGACGAGGGCTGGATGCATCCAGGCAGAGCAAAGCGGGCGCCCTGAGCCCAAGGTACAACCGGGGAGACCCCAGCAAACCAAAAATGCTCTGTTACCGACAGCCGGGGAGCTGCACAGCAAAACTCCAGCCACTGCCTAAGAAGACAGTGCTTTGATTCTTTGCAATACTATGCCCGAATACCCTCTCATGTATTTCTGAAGTGGTAGGTTTCCTTTCCTCTGGTTTAAAATAATAAGTCTCAAATATTAGCCTCTCCTTTGAAATGAAGTAAGAATAAATGAAAATTGAATTTATTTGGAATAAGATGAAGTTGATCGAATTCATGAATTTTGTTCTGGACTTCATGTTAGTATTCTGTATAGAAAAAATACTTCCGTTTCAAACTTTTTTTCCCAAATATATTCAGTAACCTTAAGAATTTTGCTGAAGTTGAAAAGCAACAAAACGTCTATATTTAGAAATGTTTGGTTTTTGAGAAAGTCATCCTTCTCATGAAAGCACAGCTAGCCAAAAGATGTCCTGATCTTTCTAGCGCGATGTCTTTTTTAAAATCAAAATTAGCTGAATAAGAGCTAGATACATTTTTTGTTCCTCTTCTTTTCAAAGGTGGTAGCATATCTAACATCTTTAAAAATAAGGAAGGAAAGAAACCTCATCTCTCTGCCAAAATCCTCTTAATGTGTATCAAATGGCTTCCTGTGTCTTTCAGGTTACCAAATTAGCAATTTTTATTTCTCCAGTTGCCAGAACTAAACTGACAATCCTCAAACTACAGTTAACCATTGCTGTATAAAAATAACCGTTGGAAATCTGGCAATAAAAAATGAGAGGCCATTTAATATACAAATAAAACCTGCAGGAGAGTGCACATTGAGCGGTAATAATGCACTTAAATAATGCCCAACTTGTGTGTCAGTGCAACTGTGGCTCTCTGTACCAGTGCGTTGCTGCCACTAAGGGCCTGGCTATGGGAACAAAGTGCAGTCTGCTCCCAGAGACATGCTTCTTCACAGCCTTTCTTCCTTCAGTGTTTTATTTCAGGTATGCTTTTATCCTTTTCTAGCAGACAGAGATGATTTCTCATAGAGTAGGTGGCAGCAATAGCACCAACACTATATATAAAATACCTGATGTTTATGACCACTTCCATGACTGCACAAAACAACTGCCCCAGGACTGTGTTTTGCATTGTGAAGGAGGGTGGTGATGCTGCCTGTTCCCCCTGTGCACCCCTCTGCAGTGTCTGCTTGTGTACTTGGAGGTTGTGTAGCAGCAGAGAAGCACTCCCAGTTGTCAGCTTGTGAGATCCCACCCAAAATCAGGGCAGAGAACTGATCCAATACAAAACCAGACCTGAGGCAACCTCATTAGAAGGGCATGGGAATCTGTAGCCAGTGCTGCTCTTTGCTGTCATGTCAGACCATGCTGCTATTCACAGGAAGTATGACTTAAGCCATTCTTAAAGCCTAAGCAAAGACTAAGTTCTTGGGATGCATTTTCATACATATTGCTAATAATGTTGGTGCAGGATGTGTCCTTTACTCATCCCTCATCTTGTCTTCCCTTGCCAAACCAGTTCCCCATGATCTCTTCCAGCCTTCTTTTAGTGCACATTTGAGGAGCCCCTGGTCTGTGGGGCAGCACGATGGTTCTAAGAGGATTAGAGTGGGGCAAGAGCAAGTGCCTGGGGATAGGGGAGTAACACTGCAGTACTCCCCAAGGAGTAAAAATGCTTTCTTGGGCTCTGTAGTCAAGTCCTCTTTTGCACCTCCCTTGAGAACTAGACAAGCATTGCCTCAAAATGCAGATTTTCAAGTCTGTACCTAGAAAAATGTCTTGCTATGATGTTTAGGTGTCAGAGTCCAGGATATCAGGACTACACCTCAAATTGCCCTGGAGGGTCTGGGACCCTCGCAGAGAACCCAGGAAGATACAGTTTTTGATCTGTGTCCCTGGGAAAACCTTCCAACATTGATGGAAGAAGCAAAAGCAACAAAAATATAACTTAGATTATAGATTANTTGATAATAAGAAGAAATGCTAAAGAGCAAGAGCTCGGGTCACCCACAAACATCATAACAAGTATCCTACAAGTAATCTTACATTTAGGAGAGAGAGAGGTAACTAGTTTCTGCCTGGTCATTGCTATGATGCTCTCATATTGAGGTTGTTTGAACAATGAAAGCATTAAATAAACACTGACTCAAACTTTCTGGATACCCCCAGGCCATTATACTCCTTTCTAATGAAACATCAGTTTCCCTAGAGTCAGTATGGGTCTATTGATACAGATTATCTGAAATATCCCAACAAAAATATAATGAAATATAAAGCAACTCTTATTTATTTATTTATTTATTGTGCTTAGGTAAATTGAATTTCAAAGCACTTCTGTAATTTGAAAAGACTTGTGCCCTAGCCTTTAGGCTTTTTTTTCCTGAATTTTAGACAACTGATGAGCGGAAGGTATCCATGTACCACATACAGATGTGTACATCTTCTGAAGCCTGAGTAATCTTGACATCAATAACAAGTAATTAGCAGCCATTGACTTGAGTGGATCAGGAGGGTTATGGAAAAGAGAGAACTTGTGGACACTAAAATGTCTATAAACCTTTATTAGAACAAGTTCTTTAAAATCTCAAACTCATATACAAATAAGTAATGTTGTGACTTTCAAATATTTACATTACAAAACAGTTTGGAACAGCTATTTGCTAAAAGAGTTGAATATACAGCAATTTTATATCAGAAAATAACAAAGGTTGATTTTATAGCCCTCAAATGGGTTCAGCATTATGAAAAAAAAATTTTTTAATCTCAGAGCAAGAGCTATCTATGAATCTATAATTTAAGACTACATAGACACTAAAAAGAATGTTCCCTTTTGCTGAGGTTAATGTTAGGGTTATATTCTTTACAAGTGGGGACTATTATGGAATTAATTAACTGCTGGCAATGTCAGTAACCTTATGTTTGTAATATTATGGAGGAGTTATTTCTATTTTGTTAAGATACTGGTTTTTAGCATATGTAGGAATGATGTTGTGTAACTGCCCTCCTTATTATCCACATATTTCTCAAAAAGAATCCTCTTTTGTATCTGTAGCTTTTCTGCCTTCTGCAGGACAAAAATGCCTCGCACTGTAAATTAGATGTCAAATTGTCTTGTGCTAGATAACTACTGAAATATTTTAAGAAATAGGAAGAGGTAACAGTTCCTTAGGGATTGTCACACTTCCTAAACATTTTAGAACAATATATAGTGGAAGAGACTTCCTGTTTGCACACTTTTTCTTGATTTCTACTGAGCAATGATAACTTATCAGTTGCTGGTAGATGTTGCAAGATGATGGTGAGATGGATTGGCTCAGATCAGGCTGACAATGAGAATATGACAGCAGAGGCATAAATATTGTATAGCGCATAGTAATAATAAAATAATTTTTAAAAGTTGATGGTATCTTATCTGCTTATCTGGTTGTCCTGCTTTTTGTTTTGTGGGTTAGAGGACCTGACTGTGTGCATCAGTGAGGGAAAATTAAGGTGCATCAACAAATTATGTCAGGTTAATACTCATGAACTGGAATATTAGAATGTTTTGGCTGTTCTAATGTAGGAGTGATCTAAATTCCCTGTAATTCAATCCACCTACAAGATTAAAATACTGAGACTAAACTGTGCAAAAGGAAATGACCAGGAACTGATAATAAGTGTAAAACAAAGAGGAGTGCAAGGGGTACACAGGCAAGCAGAAGAATAAAGTACCAAATAGGGTGAGGGAGGAGAGGGGCCAAGGCAGCACCCAGGCTGAAGCTGAGCCCATAAACTTTGCGTCCACAGAAGGGTCTGGCTGTAACTGGAGTGAGTGGGTGCTGGGCGATGTCTGTAGCAAATGCAGAAGTCAAATGTGAAAATGATGATCAAAGAAAGAGACCAGTGGGGTGAAACAGGGCAGTGCAGAGCCAGGCTGAGGTACAAGATGAATGATCCCCTCTGTAGTTTAAGGCTAGGGGAAGAATAACAATGATGTAAAAACATTAGGGAAAGTAGAAATACTGAAGAACATATTTGTCTAGTGATGAGGGAATCTGTTAGTATTATCCATAACTATACTGAAATGCAAACTACTTGGCCAAGGAAGTGCCCAAAGCATTATTTTGTATTTTTAAATGCCTGGGAAGTACCTAAAGAAGAAAACAAATTCCCTGGCATGCCAGATTTTAGACAGAGTGAATGACATACCCTGGAAAATCATAAAGCTCTAACTGACACATAAGTTTTGGGCAAAATTGATTTTAAAGATTGATATAGAGATTGATTAATCGCAAACACTAGAATAAGAGTTAATGCTTATTGGCATGTTTACAGAATACACATTCATTCAAGGTAAGCTTAAAAAATAAAATATGTAAGTGAAACTAAATCTCTGAGAAACTGACTTGGAACTGTGCAGCATTTTATCTGGCAGAAGGACCATCTAGAATTAACATTAATCCCAAACCACCAACATGCACGACACAGGCTCTTTTCAAATGTCAAAGCAGACTGAGTTTGCATTGCACTGCCATCGACGTGTGGCTAGGCCAGAGTGGTGCATCATCATCATGTCAGAACTGAGTTATGCCACACAATGTCACCTTTGAGGGTCAGTTAATTTTCAAAGGCAACAAAATATAATAGGAAAGGCAAGGACTGCTATTCCTTGTGTCCCAGCTGTGCATCAGGTCTCTTGAGGGAGAAGGCTGTGGCTGTTGGACATGGAGCTGTGTGGGCTGGGAAATGTAGGGTGAGTCACAGCTGAGCACTGGCATTGTGAACTGCTGGGTACCCAGTAACTGCCCTCCAACCACACAGCTGGTAATGGTCTCAAAATACATCTTTTTATCTTGTACCATTAAAGGAAACATTCTCTGTTTTGGGAATCTGCTGATTACTGCTTTGCAAACTGTAAGAAGTCTGAGCGTAACACCTTTGTTGAAAAGAAGTTACCAATAAACCTGCTACCAGAAAATATCAACTTCCATTTTTTAGAATTTTCTAAATTTCAATTTTTCACTTTTTTTCCCTTGTGACTTATTTTAAACCAGTATTCTACAGGATGGGTTTACTGTCAGGAAATAGTGGAAATGTTTTTAAAAGAAGAAGTTGAGAAAGTGAACTTAAAACGCTTTTTTCAAAGTTAAAAATCTCCCAAGCAGGTAAAAACTATTTACCATCACTCATCTATTAAATCCAATATTTGCAACAAATAGTTTTGGAACAACGAGTAATTTCTTTGTGGAAATGACTAATCAAGTCATATTCAGTAATGAATTAATGCAGTTACCTGTAAACACTTTTTCCTTCTATATTGTGACACATCCTTAATTATTCATAAAGCTGAACCATCCTCTGTATTTTTCACCTTTAGTGACACTTAGATGCCATTTTGAGCATTTGTTTTCTCTCTTTAACCAAGATATGCATGATAACTTCTTAGAGACTTATTTGCAGGCAAACCAAAACTGATCATATTAAACATGTATCGAGTGTGAAGGTACTATATAATTAAAGAGAAGATGAGGATATGTAGAATATGATAGGGTAGGATGTAAGATATGGTAGGATGTGAATTTGCTTTTTTTTTAAATAAGGCAAGGGAAGCTTTGCAAAGACATGGATCCACTTTTATGTGTGTTATATATTTGAACTACATCCCTAAGAGAAATGCTGTCTAAAATCAATGCACACAATTACAACATTTACATTCCCACCTTGAGGTATCCTAGGAGTCTGATTTTTTCAGTGTAATTAAAGGTGACCAGGCACACTTAGAAATCCATGTCTTTCGGATATTGCAAGCTCAGTATTCAACCATAGAAGCAGCAGAAAATGTACTGTACCTGAAAACCTTGGTCAAGTAGTTACACGTAACACGTATCTATGTAAACCTGTGTTTGGTGTGATTCCTGAATTGTTCGATTTTTCAACCTCACTCATTTTTTAAAAAAGGAAACGTTTTCAAGTTGAATATTCCTGAAGTACATGATTGCAGAACAGCCCTGGGCAGGGAAGAGAGTTACATGCTGAGAGCTATCCCAGGGTGAGATATGGTGGGAGCTCATCTGTGGAGATAACAAACTGAAAGGCAATCTCAAAATAATACTTTTCACTTCTACAATGCCTTTAATTTGAAAACCAAAAAGCACGCTACAGAATCCATGCCCTTGCTGGGCTGCAGTAACTTCTGGCTATTCCTTTGAAAGGTCTCTCAGCTGCCCTGTCTGTCCTCAGAGCTGATCTGTCAATCCTAGCCTGGTACCTCCCCAGCAGCAGCCCTGTGCAAGTCAGTGCACCATTCACAAAAAGCAAATTGAAAAATAAGCATTGCATAGGCATGAGCTTCACGTCCACCAAACCAGGGCAGTCCAGAATTATGGACACTGAAACAAACACCCACAAAAAAACAAGACAAAACAAAGAAACCGACCAAACTTGGAACAGAAGTGGTTTTAAGTGCTGTACAATACACCACTGCAGAACTAGACAGAATCATGAACTAGTTTGAGAACTTTTAGGTGGGGAAAAAAAAGAGGTTTCTCTTCATTTGTGATGAATGTCATTACAGAAAGAATGTAAATCAGTCTTTAATCTTGCTACAGTGCTTTTCTCTTTCTCTTTTCTTTTTTTCCTTTCTTTTTTCCTTCCCCTTGGTGATGTTTCCTTTCTGAAGATTATATCTAGTAGGATACAAAAACAGCATTTGCTTGTCTGGCCTTTTGAGACGAATTATATTAAAATCCAGTTCTTCCGATATCTGGGCAATGGTCAGCTTGTGTGCTGCTTCCCTTTAGCTCGTTCTTTGCTGTTCCGAATTCATGATTCACCATCACTGTGTACACATGGAAAAGAAAAAAACACACCAGTGTCATGCTGTTGGGTTAGTTGTCCCAGCAGGAAATAACACGCAGGAGTATCTCTGGAGTCCGTGACAAGGTGTTACCAAAAAATAAATCTGTCAGTCATGCAACAGATGTACTGACCCCATCTGCAGTGTTGGATGCTGGCATATATTTGTAACCTCACCTACATGCAAGGCAAGTGGCCTCCACCTACCAAGGAGCCTGGGATGTCATATCTTTCCTCCTGTGCACAAATGTGCAGCCTTGATGCTCCTGAGTACAAATTTTGCAATAATAATAGCTTTGTTTCATTTTACTTCATAGTATTTCACTTTCCTTGCTCAAAAGAGCTGCTGAAAATATCTGTTTATCTGTATGTAGTTCTCTTTCTGACATTATTTATTCAGCTAAGTGTTTGATCAGGAAAAGCAGCAGATATTGGTCCGATAAGGTTCAATTCCAGAAATAAACAGGAATCAATTTTTTTGGTTGTTTACTCAGAAATCCCAGCACTTCATATACCTTTTCTCATTGAAATAAAGAATGTTTCACAATTTCAAGTGAAACGAAATTTGAAGAAACAGCTTTGAGTTAAGGGAGACACTCAGAAATATTTTACCACCACCGGGTTCTGTTCTTTAAACTTTTAAAAACTTTTGCATTAAAATGTCACTTACTCTGAAAGGTAGCTTTGGAACAACTTTCATTCTGAAAATGTCAAAATGTCATTATTGAAATGTTCAGTCTCACGTGTTTTCAAAATTATATCAAAAGCATTCATAGTTCAAAACATTTGGGTCTTGATGAACTCCCCCCCAGCATCTTTATGAAGCAAGGAAACAACACTCAGTGAACTCTGTTCAGTGAGACCTTGAGACCTTTCCCATACTGAAATATCATCAATAAAATTTAAAAAAGAAATTACCATAATTTGAGAAGAATTTTGCCCAAACAAGGCAGTCTTTCAGAATCTGAAATTGAACCTAATAATCTCGCACATTGTATTCAACTAATATCCTTTGTCTGAGCAGCTCTGAATGTCTTAGAGATAAATCTCCTATTTTTATTTGAATTTTTTGCCTTTCTACAATTTAGAGGCATAAATTTCTCTACCGTCTGATTCTAAGGTACCAGTCACAAGAAAATGTACCTAAATAATGTGTGTGCCTTTGCTCTGACTGAAGCACACTTATCTGAACAGGGTCACCTTTTTGCTTCAAGGCTTAAGTCTCACTGTAAGAGTTCTGAAGTGACAATAACTGCTTTACAGGTGGAGAGCTTGAGGTAAGGTGTAGCCAGGAGCAAAACCCCCTCCTTCTGATGAGGTTAATGTAAATGCAGTACAAAAGCATTTTAGCAAGGATGGTATTTAAAATGTCAGGTCAAGCTGGCATGTAATTTTTTCTGAAAATTAATTCTTTAAATTTTGGAAATTAAACTTAATGCTAAGGGTGGTGTGCCTAAAAAGCCTTTTACAGTATGACTGACTTCTGCTGGTGTTAGCATATGGCTCAAGCATGCTTTGTCCTATCCTCTCTGCTATAGTCAATGGTATGCTCAGCAAATCTGCTCTTAGAGAACCACAGTGCAGCTGCCTCTTCTTAACAATTTTCCCCCTCTGAGTTACCATTTAGAGGCAGGAAGGGAAGACACAGATGGCTAGCAAATCCAGGATCTTTTCCAGCTGCTCAGGGTAAAATTAATGTGCTTGCTTGCATCTGGAACCTAAGATCTAAATGTTGGGGTTTTTTTTTAAACAAAACTAAACTAAGACAAACACACCATAACACAACAACGTTTTCTCTTGCAATAGGTGTAGGCAGAAAGCTTTTAAATGCAAATGGCTGCTGTGTGCAAGCCCCATTCAAAAGCTCCCCTGAAACCGAAGCTTTGAAGTAACTGAGTTGCAAACTCTCCAGCAGTGGTGACTCAACATCGCTGGTATTTCATTCCTGAGCAAGGAAACTCAGGAAAGAGGACTAGGATATTATGACAGTCTACAATGGGAGGTGCAGTCCAGAGAGGCACATTCAGCTGAATTATCGGGTGCCATGGGAAGCAGAACACTTAGGTCCTCTTTCTGCCACCTCTCCCTGCTCCTGGCCTTGCCTGATTGCATCACTGCTTCCACTGCACCGGGGATTTTCTTGGCACACAGGATAGTTTAATTGTGTGTTATCATAACCTGGCACAGAGGAGCTGCTTTTCCCAGTCCCCAAAATTCAGCTGCAACACAAGTGTGTGGGCAAGGGCAATGTACAGCCTCTTGCTTCCAGCTGTTTTTAATTACGGAAAATGCAAGTTTGAGAGGGGTTTAGGAGTTCTAGTCAAAATCCTGAGGAAACCAGGCAGAAAGATTTTAAGTTTACAAGCTGTCAGGATTGAGGTTTTGCATCCCCCTTGGACAATGAACTAGTGCCAGCTCTGAGGGAGTTCTGCACCAGGGCACTGGGAAGGTCCTTCAGGTTTCTCTGAGGTCAGACAAGTCCCTGTCTGGCAGGTCACAGCTCCAGCCAAAACATCTGGCAGTGGTTCTCAGGAACCTATAGGCACCAGGTGGCAGAGGGGAACCAGATGCCTGCACTGGTGAAGTGTGTCAAGGAAGCTATGCTGAATGCTTGTATTAACACCTTGAAAAACTGTGATTAAAGTCTGATCAGCAAGCGAAACACCCTCTGTGCCATCTGGTTGTCTGTCTTGCACCAGTTTACAACTGCAAGACTATTTAGCGGTGCTATTTACAGGCAGAGACCTGTTTAGAAATAAGAGTGTCAAGCCTTTTGTTTAAATTGAGTCAAATTCCCTATGTATATAAAAACTTTAAAATTTACATAAACCAAAGAATCATTCTATACATACAAAAATAGATTATTTTTAATAACATTGACCATATTTCCTCAAATAATACAATGAATTAAAGTACCTTGGGTTGGCAATTGATTCTTTTTCTTCTTCTCTTACAGTAGGCAAACATTCACAGTCGGCTGAAAAAGGGTAAGAAACAAGGTTATAGTTACTCTTGGCAGTTCTTTTATATTTATTTCAAAAATGCGTCAACTTTTATCATTCAGTCTCTCTAGAATATAGATCTGCAGATGCACGTCTGCATGCTTTTATCTGCATGGTCTCCATAGCTTAAAAGTTACACATTTTAAACCCTCCTTCCTTTCAATAGATGTTGCCATAATGTCTTTACTATATATTTCAGTTATTTATGTACACCTATACAAATGAACTACTTTTGAGGATGGTTTCCTACAAACTGCTATGGGGACGGTTGTTTGTTAATCTACCACTGCTTATAGTTGCACCTATGCTTTGTAGTCCAGCTGGGAATTTGAGGCTCGGCTTTAGGAAACACAGACACACACAAGTATGTAAAATATTTGCTCCCTTCTCTCTGCAAAATTTTAAAAAATATTTTACAACACTACTGTCCTGTGTAATACACTTAATGCCTCTCTTTCACCACTGCCGCTCAGCACATGTTTTCTACCAGAGCTTACAGACCATGAAGGTCAAAACCCGTCGTGTGGAGCACTGTGCTAGTGCAAAGAAATGCTCCAAGGAGTTTTATGTCCTGAAAGACAAAGCATCCCTAGTAGGTCAGGCAAATGAGCCATTGGGCTATAAGGCAAGGGACTGGTAAAAAAAATACCAGTGTTTCAGCATTTCCTAGCCAGTGGAAAGCAATCAGGGCTCAGTTAATTCATGCCTTACCAAAGACCTGCATATTTTGAGGAGAGCCTTGAAGGAAAATGCAGGGCCCTTAGAGATTTTGATCAGGAGATTTCTGTTGGGAGGAAAAGGGGGGGGAAAAATGCAAGATACTTAGAGGTAACTTGTGGCCTTATGCCAACAGTAACTGAGAGGGGAGCTGAAGATGCTGCTGGTAGTCACTGCTGGTTCTAATTGCTCCATAGGCTGATAGACTTGCAAGGAAGGGAGAGGGCATATTCATAGGCTCCTGACAGCAATTTTAAGTAAATGGTAATCTGAACTATGAGCAAATGTGTATTTCTTCTACAATACCACAATGTGGAGCACAAAACTGCAGAAATTCCAAAGACTGAAAGATGCTTCAGAGAAATTAATATCTAGCATTAAAAGTGTGTATTTAAAAATATAAATACCACTCCCAGCTATATGTGTGTTTAATAGAAATGTCTACTGGAAACTGAAAACATTTATGAGATTCCATGACATGTTAAAAATAAACTCCCACACAAACTAAAATACTCCTCTGAAAAATTCTACCCCTGACATTTGTGCAGTTATTTCAGTAGGAGGGAGTCAAAAGCACAACTAAAAATGTTGTAGGAAAAGTAGTGACATACAAAATACCTTACATTGATTTTTTTGCATACAAAATACCTTACATTGATTTTCTACACATGGGATATACATCAGCTAGCAAGAGAGGGAGGATAGAGTAGAGGGGTTACCGTGTACCGTTTCTGTTCATGCTGTTCATCCATTTATCAAGCTCTTCCATTTCTATCTCCATAACAGAAGGCGTGTCTTCTTCAAAAATAGGACTTGAGAGAAGAGAGGGAAAAAAAGGCATTACACAAAATGCTTAATTCAAACAATTTACAATATAGTAATTTTCTATGACTCATAATTCCAGACACACATATTAAAACTCTGGAAAGCCATCCTAGTCTAGTAATCTGAGGAGATGTTTACCCAATGAGTGTGAACCAAATGGCTGTAAACAGATGTGAGGGAGCAATGTTGAGATACTGGTCCTGGGCAGAGGTAGGGCCAGCTGAGACATGCCATGCAGAGGGACTCAAAAAGTGCAGCTTGGGGATGCCAGAGCACAGGATCACTGCAGCTTCTTGAAACTGTCCCTGCTGTAAATAGAAAACTAAAAAATAGGCTAGTTTGTCTCTGCCCTGCCAGAACACATGGCAAAAGTCCCACTGATCCAGTGATAAAAGCAGAACGCCTAAAGTTTCATCATAGCTGTGACTGACATTTGCAGTGACTTCAAAAGGAAAGGTCATGAATAGAGTAATTGCATTTATTTAAACGCCTCCATTTAGCTTCTTTTTGTTTATCATTCCTGCAGTCATATGAGAGAAAAAATATTTTTATGAAAAAAAAATTTTTTTCCTCCTCAAGCCAATTTATGAACTTTCAGCATTGATTAGCAAGGTGGAGCTCAATAAAAGGTAACAATAAAAATTATCACTCTGAAAGAGCCACACAGCTTTTGGCTTGTTTTCCCAGCATCTAAGGCATTGCTCTCGTGGCAGCCAGGCGAGCCTTCCTGCCCCATCTCTGAGTGAGAAGATAAACTTGAAAAACAGGAGAGCAAGACATTGAGCTTATTCTGAATAGTAAAACCTATGTTGAGCCTGGGAACTGACCCCCTTTGCTCATGGGGCAGGCGCCTTGTAAGTCTGGTGGCTGATGGAGCAGGAGGTGGTAGGAGCAGGACAAGCACAGCGGGGGCTGCAGGCTGTGGGTGTCACCCCTACTCCTCCTGCTCTAGTCTTACACCTTCAGCCAGGTACTGAAGTCACACTTCAGCCACCTGTAGAGATAGTTAGTTGGTGCAAAAGGTAATGGTGTTTAGTGTACAGTTAAATTAAAACAGGTAGCGAAGGAGTCAAAAGTCATAATGTCCTCTCAGAATAAAATATAATTAAAAAAAAAAAGAATTATATTCATAAGATTTACCTTTTCACATTTTCACTTCCCAGCTCATCTGGAAAAGAAGAATGTTGGTGTTCATAGTTTTGCATATTATATACCCCTTTGTATATACAAGGTCCAGACTGCAAGCAAGCCTTGAATAAGGTCACATAAAACAGGTTTCATTTTCAAAAGGCATAAAAACTAAATTGTAGATGAGACGAAACATCTCTTCCTGTCTGTAATTTTCAGAAGAACCCATTATTTTTAATCTTGAACAGACTAAAAGCAGCTCATTATTAGCTCAGCCATGCTGAGAGGAAGCCAAGTGTTAGCGCTGAGGTGGGTGGGACAGGGCAGATGCACACTTCCCTGAGCAAAACAGATGTCAGCAGGGACATGATATCCTGAAAAAGAACCACTTCTGCAAAAAAAATGTTTACAGGAGGCATTGAAACGTTTTGCTACAGACTGGACACGGGCAACCCAGTCTCTCTGTCTGGAGACTCTGGGAGCTGCTCATGGAAAGAAGTGGGGGTTAGACTTGCATGGCAGATTTAATTTCAGTTAGGCAAATGAAGCTGAACTAGCCAGATGTCAAAAGGGATCCAAAGCTACCCAAGATAAAGATGGGGGGAAAAAATTACGTAACAGACATAATTCAGATAAATAACTTCCCCTCTAGGAATTGAGTGCATGAAAAGCCTGTCTTAAATCAGCTTATTTTTAACTAATTGTTGCCAATGGGTGGTGATACCTCCCCGTTGTTCCAGCACTCCTGCATTCTCTAACTGCAGAGCCACACCAGAACTACAAAGCCATCTGCACCAGTTTTAAGTATGCTCAAAATCCAGCTCCAAGCAGTAGGCACAGGGCAACAGATCCCAGTATTGTGTTCCTGTAAGGTATCACATTTCCTATCTTTCTGAAAAGTGTACCTGCACTTCAAACCACCCAGAAACAGGCAGGCAACTAGGTGCCTGATTGTGAATTCAATTTGTTAGAGGATGACTCAGTGATAAGGCAAATGCAGTCTAAAAAGACCCTGAAAAATTGACCTAAAATCTGTGTTGAATGTGTTGCACTGTCTGCAGGCTGAGGCGCTTACAGGTGCACTGTGACTCTTTAGAGACACTGATACAACCATTTAAGGACTTCACTTACCAACTGCATGGTTTCAATATGACACCTCAGTTTGTTTTCTGTGGTTTGACACTCTGAGTTACCAATTTCTTTGCTAAGAGATCAAGACACTTTTCTGAAGCACTGCTCACCCTACTACAGCACCCAGGCAGTCTGACCATGGCATTTACTGTCATGTCTTCATAGCAGCCACTACCCTATGGGATTGGGATCCCTTAAAATTGTTCCTTAAAATTGTTTTGCTTTTTTTTACTTTACTGAAGCTCCAAGCAGCTTCACCTTGTGGCCAGTATAGACAATAGAAGCATTAATTTCACTTCTCATGAAGCATGTTATTGAGCATAAGCATTTGCAGCCACACGGTTACATCCCTAAGCATTCTCAGCATTGCCAGGAGCTGGAAATTGGTGCCACAGCTCTCATGGGTGTGCAGCATGAGCAGGAGATGCCAAGCATAAGAACTAGCTCCTCCACAAGGAGAGATGCGTCTTCAGGCGCTGCTGCCAGGGAGGATCCTTCTATCTGTCAAACATGAAACTGTAATCAGAGAAGGACATCCTACATGTGGCATAACAGGCCTCCAAATAATGTTTTGTTAATGTTAAGTACATCCTAAAAATACACCTTTGATGTGCAACAAGACAAATTTACCTTGCTTAGACTTTTTTCTTTTATGGTGTATTACAAAAAATGTGATCAACAAAATCAGCAAGACCAGCAGCACAACAGGAACAACATATATCAAGATAGACTGTTCTGCTGCTTCTAGGCTGTCCTTGTCGTTCACAGCATTCAGTTCAGTACTTGGAGTACTCTCTGTTTCAAAGCTGCTTTCGGTAGTGCTTGCAGTGACAAGTACTGGCTCATTCACAGTCGAAGAAACCGTAGCAGGAGGAAGTGTTACTGCAACAGTGGATAATATCGGTGATCCATCTCCTGATCCATCATTTCCAGGGCCTGTCAAATATATGAGGACAACTTAACATTTTACGGGTTTCATTAGTATTATCAGTGAGTCACAGCATACAGGTTTAGTATTTGCTTTCCACTTGATGTCTTAAAAAAAAAAGTCAGCAGATGCCCCATACACAGAGATTTGAAGTCTTGGGCATCAGATGTAAAATTAGATTGCAAATTTGTCACAAAATCTTACCAGTCGTGGTCTCCAGCTGGCTTTTACTGGGGCATGTGAGCATATGTGGTCTCTCTGCATACACCTGCCTTGCACAAACAGACTTCTTTTCCTGCAGGTTGGCATGGGGCCTTGCTCACATGTAAAATTATTTTGCTTCTCAGTAAACCACACCTGCCTGTTTTGCTCCTCTGGCTGGGCACATACATCCCTCCCCTTAACCAAGAAGTTAGGTACTTCCTTCAGGAAGACCATTATTCCTGTTTCACAAATTCCTTTGGTTCACACATCTCCTTGTTTCTGTGCCTTTCTCAAATTCGTTAAATTTGTCTGACTGTTAAAAACAGAATTGGTGAAAGGAAGTCTGAAGGATGCAGAAGCTGCTGACTTCCACTTGGACTAGAATGAGGTGGAAACAACCCAGGGACATTACTGGATACAGGTGCAATTAACTGTTCCTCTGTCTGATCCTACAGGCTGGCTGAAGGAGCATATGGTAAAGTATCAGTGCTGGTTATTCCTCATAAATGCTAAGACTGGGGAGTTGAACTCGATTTTGGTTTTGGCTTCATTTATCATGCATTTTGGAAGAAAATGGCTAAAATTGGATATATTGGTAATAGTGAAACGAGTGCTTTCTGTGAGGCTAATTGAGATTCTGTATTGACTGTCACAGAGTTTAAAGCTTAAAAGAAGGAGCTGCTCATGGAGGCTGATGCTGTATTCTATACTGATGCCAAAAATCCTGTTGTAGCCAAAGATGCAGGAATCAGTCCATAGATAAATTACAACAGCATGCTTCCAAATGCAAAACCATCAACAATTTTCTTAGGATGGAATTAAATTATGGGGGTTTTGTGTTATCTGCCCTTTCAGATACAATGCCAGCACAGTGCAGGTCTCATTTTATGCAATAAAGCAGGATGGGATTTCATGACTTTCACAATTACATGTTTCTCCTTGTTTGTGTAAAGTGCTGGGCAGCCATAGTTTCCACTAGAGTTAGCAAGAGCTTAAGGTTTTCAGCACCTCAGTGCTGGCATTTCCAATCTCTCAGGACTGGAACCAAAAGTACTTAGCATTTTAAATGCTTTTGTAAACACATTAATCTTCATAATGGCCCTGAGAGATGAGCAGTTATCATCTCCATTTTACAAATGAGAAATCAGAAGGACAGGGATGCTGTCCTTCCCAGGGACGCCAAGTGAGAGGGGAAAACTGGGATTAGAGCGCTATCTCTTGCTTAATCTGCTCTACAGCATCTCCTCTCCCATCAGATTTGTCTTGAGTATTTAATGAGACTGTATTCCAAGAAACTCAATTTCATATGAATAAAATTATTCAAGTGTGACAGCAGTGTTTTATCTAGATTTTTATGTTGTGCATATCACACAGTCACCTGATTGTTTCATCCTTTCCTAAAAACTAGGAAAGAATTTGAATACTTAATAAATAATACCTAATACTTGCATATAGTGTTTAATACTGCAAATGTCACCAGATTCCTGCACCACAGTGGGACAATGAAAATGACAGCTCTACAGTGTCAAAGCACTTCATACCAATAGACTCTCTGTTGCTTTCTTCTGTATTTAGTATTTCAGTAAAGAGAAAAACACTATCTCTGCCTCCCTTGCAGGTACTGACCCCTCACGTGTGTGCTCCTCTACCCCTCCCTGTGATCTGCTGGCTGTCCTTAACCCTATCGAAGAGGATGGGAGGGAGAGCTTCCGTCCCTTGTTAGTTTGGCCATTTGACTGTTCTCTCCCGAGGCAGTTTACAGTTCCCGGTGCCTGCAGCCACTTCCTTTGAATTGCTGTCATGCAGAGCAGCGAGGTAGCGCTAGAGATGTCCACACCAGACTGTGCTGTGATGGACTGTGCCACTGGCAGGGCTAATGGCCCACCACAGCCTCGCTGAACCTCTTCAATGACCTTGCTTCATTTTCCTCCTCTAGCCATCGCCCTTGAAATCCACTGCCTGTCACATTTGATATATTGAGAGGGACAAGCCAGTTGCTTAAAAGAGTACAAATGGGAGAGGGTGTGGAGAAAATAACTTATTTCTCATTTACTCTGAGAGTTAAAATGGATTTTTCAAATGTCTGAAGCATGGTGTGGCTTTAAAGCAAAGCAAACAGTCACACCTCATTAACTGTAGTGCTAAAACTTCAGCTGCAGACTATGCTGTGCTTGATTTCTGAGAGACTTTTCCAGTATCTCTGGTATTTTGCCTGGTTTTGAGCTATGAAGCAGACTTCAAATCATTTGTATCTGCATGAAATAGAATTTCCTTTTCTAGTCTCTAGGCAAATAAAATGGCAAATCACAGGGAGTGACCTTGCTACCACATACTTTTGTTCAATTTGCATAATTCCAGGGACAAAACAGTATCTCTCTGAGAATAGCATTTCCTCTTACAGAGACTTTTTCTCCGGGTGAATTAATTACATCTTACAGCAGAAGACAAGCCAATTGCACAATGTTCTTGCAAGGATATTGCTCTTATTTCCTGTCTTTTACCTGCTGCCTCAACGTGTGTCCCTTCCCCTTCATCTCTGAGGAGCAGAGCCTGGACCCGAGGGATGCCCTACCTGTCACACAGCAGTTGCTCTCTCCCTCGCCCACACTTTTTACACAGCAGGAAAGCACAACCTGCACCTGGGTTGGCCTGGTGGCTTGCAAGAGGGAAGGATTTACTCCCGTCTGGCAGGGAGAGAGGGGCTCAGGCCTCCCAGTGCAGCTGTAGCACTGGCTGCAGCCAGCTGCCTGGGCCACATGAGACCCATGTGGTTGGCCCCAAGATAGCTGCTGTTTTTCACAGTGTTTCAACTTAAAGTGCTCAAAATAGCCAGTGAGCTGTGTTGCAGCTGGCCCCGGTGGCTGTTCTGTAGGGTGAATGAAAGCTGGGCATTGCAAGGTTTGGAGCAAGATAGAAGAGCATCTGCAAGTTGGAAATTTCATGTGATGCTATTCAAATATTTTCTCCATGCCAGATTTGCAGTGGTAATTCATATCATGAACAGTTTTGTGAGCTGTGCTGGGGTTTCATCCTGCAGAGATCTACTAGCTGGCCACAAATGGGAATCTGACTATAACATAACATAGCATAACGTGATATAACATATAACATAAATCATAACATAACAATCAGGATGGGAAACCAAAGCCAAAAGAGTGCAACAAGGAGCAAGTCACACTTGACCATGTACATATCTCTTTGAATTTCAAAGCCTGTGCCCTTTCTCTTGCTGAGCTCAATCTCATACTGTTGGCCACAGCCCAATATCCATACACATCCCTCTGCACATCTTGTCCAAGGAGCACGTGCTCATAAAACAAACACATCAGCTTCACTTTTGTCTGGACCACCTGGGGCATGAATGCTGGTGACTTCCTGTGTTGAGGGAAGTGGATGGGAACACACCACAGCTTCAGCCCAGACCATATTGTCATTTTTCATGCTTTCAAGAGCAGAAGGGAGAAGGGCTGGCACACAGCTGTGTCCCATCCTGACTGGGAGGTGGGCACAGCTGGGACTAGAAGCTAAGAAGCTGGAGCTGGATGTTAAGAAGTCCTCAGGTTTCCACCATGGAGGTATTACAAGATCTAGCCCTCAAGGGACCAAAATACCTGAGCAAGCACTAGCAGCATCTCAGAATATATGCACTTAACAGTTATTATGAATTTAAAAAAGCTATGCCCCTGTATGTAGATACCATGGTATAAAGTGTTATTCAATATTTTCTACTTTAAAAATATGCTCAAATCACTGATAGTCTTTGCTTGAGTTTTGGAGGTGCTCCAAAACCTTCTTTTCATGGAAGACAGAGGGAATTGAATATACCAAATGGCTTTACAGATTGGAGTCCAAAAAAACTACATCTCAATTGAACAAACAAAATTTCTGTAGTTGTAGCATTTCTTCCTCTGAGGTTTGTGCTGCAGCACTCAGAGGTGGTGATAGGAACTTCCTGATGAAGTAAGCAGGCAAACAGGTTTCTGAATTCAGTTGGATGCAAGGCAAAGGAAAATAGCAAAGGAAAATAGTCAGTCAGCACATTAGGTTTTGTTGTACAACCATCAGTCTCCCTGCTGCCTTACTGTCAGACTCAAGGGGTCTCTGAAGGGAATTTTTCAAATTACACTATAGTACCTAACTACAGAAGAAAAAGGGATGGGGTAGAAAAAAGCAAGATCTGTGTCAGTGGGATAGCCAGGCTTACTAGTTTGAAAGGAAAATTTTTGTTTCTCCAAACTTACTCATTTATAAAAATGCAGTGAAAGGAAGGCCCATGAGAAGGTGGCAGAACAAGAAAAGGCTATAAAGCTGGCATGAAGTTATCACATCCTATATCACACTGCTCTGTACACACATTCCTTGTGCTGGTATAGTCATACCACTCCACATTGTCCGTATGATCCTCTTGGCTCATCTCTGCATTGTTCCTCTCCCCACATTTCAGATTGCTGTAGGAAGGGCTGTTCCTTGCCATGGCCAGGGCTTGCCCAGATGCCTGTTGCAGCAGGTCTTGCCTGTCAGTCTGGCTGGAAGAGGAATCTTTAAAAGCCTGCAGGCTACAGCTGTTGGGTGCATACGCTTTTCTGATGAGGGAGCACAGGCATTTCAGGATGGCTAATCTGCAGACAAGATCCTATTAAAACGAGGTGCTTAGAAAGCGTTATCTAGGTATAACCTGAAAGAGGAAACAACTGTTTAAGCTCATTTATAGACGATGGAAACTGCTTTTCCTCACTGTATTTCCATCCAGCTGAAGTGCTGCATTAACTGCTGGTGTTGCAAATTCAGTCACATGACTTAGATTCAAACTGTGAACCTATAGCCTCATTTCTCACCCCTAGTAGAAAAGGTTTTTCAGATGAATTTATGCATTTAGTTGCTTCTACTTAATCTCATGGCCTTCTAGCTCTACATCTGTGATACCCATGCGACCTTAATGTCATCTAAATCTTTTAGAGCTCCTTGGTCTCAGAGGACCCTGAAATTAAAGAATCAAAAGTTCTGGAGGCTTTCCAGCTGTCATAAAATCTCTTGACAGAAAAGAGACTGGTGTCATTGACTGAAATTTAGTAGACAATCATGCTGATGTAAATGAGAGATTTTCTGAAATGTCCCTGAAGCACTTGAATAAAACACAGTGAATGTTTGTGTATGTGGATAAAATATACAAATGGGAGTAAGTATGTAGGAAGAATTTATGCGTTCAGTAGAAAGGATTTTTCATCTGCTTTTTAGGAGACTGCATTTTGCAAAGAAAGTATGTAGCAAATCCCCATTTCTTACATTGTTGCTTTGCTAGAAAATAAAACCAGGTGATTCTAACGGGTTCAAACCAATTCTCCAATTCATTACTTTAGAGAACAGGTCAAAACTGTCACTCCGTCAGAGACCTTGGCTTTTAGGGACATAATCTAAAAGGCACTTCTCTGCCGAGGAGAAAGTCACTGCTGTGCTCATGGTACAAGCTGCTGAATATCTGGACCTTTGATAGCAATGTTTCTTTGAAAGACAGCTCAAAACAATAGCCCAAGACACAGAGAAAATAAAGCACTACCTGCAAATATTCCAGCTCTTCAACTTAGCTATCTTACAGGTTTTCCTGTTCGTCTCCCTCACCTATTTTCTTGCTCCCCATGTCAGACCACTTACGCTGCAATTTCCCACATTTCACTGAACACTGTGGGAGATGGCATACCCTGGGAAATGCCTGTAGGGTCAGAGCCTATATTCATTTAAATACAGTAAGGGTCTTAAAGCTTGTTGCTAAGGTCAGCACACACAACCAGGTAGGTCTTAAGGGCTGTTGCAAGGCTGAGCAACAAGTACCATCATCTACAGTAGAGAGGGCCATTGCCAACTGTCGGGTTTTCTGGCTGCATTAAAGGAAGGGCAAGGGAACTGCTGCAAATCCTGAGGTTCCCTCAGTAGGGAGCCTGGAGAATGACAGCACTCAGAGCCGAGACCTCAGGAATGCTCTTAGAGCTACCGGATTAGAGTAATTATAGTATAGCCAGGAGAAAACCATTTGTAAAGCATAATCCAAATGGCAAGGCTAGGGTTTTACAAGGCATTGGCATGGTATGGGAACAGGATTTATAAAGGCTTTAATCTGTCTATGCTGCAAGATTTAATCATGCTCTGTTTGCCTATTTTATAAACGGTATTTACACAGCAGACCACTTTAAAGGTGAGGACTGTATCTGGCAAAAGGTAAAAAAGGTCCTTTAAAAGTCCTGCCCTGTTGATCTGTGAGCGAGGAGGGGTGAGAGCAAAGGATCTCACTCAAAGGCTGCCCTCAGTAGAGGGGCTCTTGACCCACCAGTGCCTCTCGGGTACATAAGCCCTACATAAACGTTTCCCCCACCAGTTCAATTTCCCCCACAAGGCCCAAGTTCACAACTTCCCTCTCCCACCCCTGCACTCAGAATATGCTTCCAGGTACATTTTAGGGCTGGTTGCATAAGCAAAAGACACCTTTTTATGGGTAGCAAAGGCGGGTGCTCTTCTCCCCTTCCCCCACTGCTGCAGGGCTGACAGGGCTTGGGGAGGGTTCTGGCAGGACTGACTCACTCCTGAAGAGGAACCATCTCAAAATCAATCAGAATTTAAAGGTGAACCTACTGGTAGGAAGCCTCTGAAGTCAGTGGGAGTGGTTTGGGGCACCTGACATCTACCCAGTGCTTCATGAAGCCTTTCATTCCTGTTGCAAAAAAGGGCAGGGGGGTGCCCAGTCATGGGCTGAGGGGACGGGGGACTAAGGTGTCCCTCTGCCCTAGGAAGGTGGTGATGAAATAGTAGCAATCAGTACCCTACACATGAGCTAAGGAAGCAGGAGCCTGATCACACTTTGTTCCCTGTGTTGTGCTGCTCCATTTCCCTTGGACTTCTGTTTTGCTCTGCCCATGGCAGGATTTTTGTTCCTCTGACTGCTTTGATTCTGAGCTATGTTCAATCCTTGCAGCATATTTTCCTAACTGTCTGCAATGCAGCAAAGCTGTAGTAACACAACAAAGACCAAACGGTTTTATACCTTACTTAGCTCACTCTTACAACTAAGTAAGACTCCTAAGCTCAGCAGCTCCCTGGGAACCTGCAGCCCAGCTTTACACCCTGCTTATAGTACTGGTTTTCAGGGGAAAAGTACTCACAACAAACCATCTATTCCAGCAATGCATTTTAAAACCTTAAGAGAAGTCCAGGGATGGCTGAAAGGGATAATCCTCTCTCCTTGCTTTCCACAGAGCTCCTGCTCACTACAGCAGCACAGGGGCAGCAAACACTTCTAGTCCATACTGAAGCACTTTACGGGGATTTGTTTGACACTTAAAGGCTTGTAAGCACCACCTGGCAAGGTTTCATTAAAAGAGCTGCCTGTCATGTGCAGTCACTGGCTCCCAAAACACCAGTGGAACCAGTGAGAGCCTCTGCAACGACACCCCAGCACCTCAGCATTTTGTTGCAAGTGCCTTTTTCACTCATGGTTCTTCCCTTCAGAAGGTCAGGATCTAAATCCATGGTGCTGGCCACTTTGTTTTGCAGCTGAGAATTCAAAATATTTGTTTCCGGAACCGGCTGTTCTTTTGTTAAACCAGTTTCAGTACACCGGGACTGAGGAAATCGGCAGGCAGCTTTTGAATGGAAGCAGTGCTCTATCTTCACCTTACTATTAAATGCTGATAGTATTGGGTGTGGGGTTTAAAAAATTCAACAAATAACTAAAATTAGAAGCAAAATGCCTAGCGGGTCAACATGGAAACTCCAGTTCCCTACACAACTGCAATTTAGGAAATATAAGAATTGTAGGATTAGGTTGCTGCTGTTTGGGGTTAGATCTAAGGAAAAAAATCAAACCTTTGAAGAAGACAGGCAGCTTTAAACAGAGAGGTTAAACTCAGCAAAAAGTAGCAGAGAGCAAGTCCCCACAGATCTTCTTCCAGTGCTTAGTTTGGAGGGTGTTGCCCTCCAACTCTGTCCCATTGCTGCAGGCATGAAACGCAGTCCCACCTCGGCAGGCAAAAGGTACTTTCTTACTCACCATTCTCGACAGATCCTCCAGCCAGCGACAGGGCAAAGAACAGGGTGAAGAGGCAGGGGTTTCGCATGCTGCCCTGGCAGTGCTTCCACCCGAGGGGCGCTCTGACAGGCTCCCTGCTGAACCCGAACATCTGCATTTCCTGCTTCCTGCCGGGGTGCATCTGAGCTGCATTTCTTCAGGAGATGGACTCTCTTTGATGGGTTTTAGGAAGTGATGTAATTCCGTCTGAGCCTGTCAAGCAAGCAGTGATTGCAAAAGAAAGAAGAAAAAAAACCCAGAAGTTGCTCTTCAAGCATGAACTTGGCAGAAGCACCTTTATTCTATAGGTGAGAGAGCTCCCGCTCTCCTCCACTCCATTCCTGACTTCTACCTTTTATCTTCATCTACACACAGTACCGTGGGGACAGACATCATATAAATAAAAACCAGGCAAAAAAAATTCATTTTTTTGTGCTGCCAGGAAGGCTTTATGTCGCTTTTCAGGGTGGTTGAGCGAGCAAATTTCAAAGGTGCCTCCTCTGCCTTGGTTTTCAAGCACAGTGGGACACCGTGTGCGTTTATGACCCCAAAAGGCAACCCCCAAGTGGGCTGTCTCCAGCAAATGGGATGACTTGCTGGCTCTCTTAGCAGCCTGTAACTCAATATTCTGGACTGGTTTACACCAATGAAGAGAAAAAAGCAGAAAGCCACATCATTTTTTTTTAGGAGCAGGTGGCTTGGCTGGAAAGTACTTAGACGTCGGTGTGACGATGGCTATAGACGACAGGGGACACAAGGTCTCAGGCCCCACCAGGGTGCATTGCCTGGCATGGGGATCCACAGTGCCACAGTGGATGCAGGTGGCAAGGGGCAGGTACTCCTGGCTCCCTTCCTTACTCCTCTTGATTTTCACTCCCCCGACAGTCTCTGGCTGGGTGTGCAGACCATGGGGCATGGCTGTTGCCCTCCAACGCTGCCCTGTCCTCTGTCCCCACCACCCTACCACTGTCCACACACTCAGAAACACATAAGGGCTGACCAGGGCCTCCTATGTATTGCCTGTCACTGGGTAAAAGCAATGAATGAGCTCAACATTAATTTTATGCAAGTATTTAAAATGGCTCAAACCTGTGATGCTCCAGAGTAAAATCTGGAGTGCAGGTACTCCTGGACTCAGAAGGATGAGCTTTAGACCTAGAACTTATTTGTACATCAGAGCAAACAAAACCTATTGTCCAATCATCCTCTCTGCTTGAGGATAAGTATAGTTTAGATACAGGTCCAATTCCCGGGCCCTGGATAGGCCCACCCCATATAGTAAGAAGATTGAAAACGTTGGGTTTAAAGAAGAAGGCATAAACGGTTCCTGTGTAGGAGCATCATGGTACTTCCTCCAGACTTAAGTCTGTGTCAAGATCTGATTTGTTGTGAATTTGTTGAAGCTGGCATTGGTGAATCTTGCTGTTCAGACTAGTGGGAAGTGACCAATTGCTGCTCTGTTTCTCCAGCTAACAATATTTCTTAACACACTGATGGTTTTATAGGTCATCAGTTACAGTTTTTTTAGCTTGAGTAGCTAAGAAATTGGTCGGTGATTCATTTAATGACCAGGTTGTTGACAGATTTAAAACACTTGAATGATTTAGTTAACTAACTAGTTGCACTTCATAAAAGAGTGCAGGGAAAAAGCAAAGTTACAAAATTGCACCTACAAGAAGATGAAGAGGAGCTCTGAGTTTTGAAACCGCTGACTGACCAATTAAATATTTCTAGGAGATACTGTTTGATATGATGTCAGTCATACACAATAACACTTTCCAGACAGAAGTGTCAGAGGTGAAATTTTCCAACAGTTCTAAGATTTTTCTGTTAAAAAATGACAGAAACTCCAAGGATTAGTAACAATGTCTAATTGATATAGAAAGTTTGAATTATGAAAGTCCAGAAATTGAGGCTACCCCGTCATCTCCTGTGTGCTCAGAGGTGCCATGGGTTTGTCTAGACCAGTGACAGCTAAACTGATACTGGGCCAGTGGCATGGGCAAAGCCTGTCTTTGTTTTCATGAGGATAGATTCAGGTCCCAAGGTTGTTACTATTGTCCATCCTCTGCTTTCCTTGAACTTTAGTCAACAGTAGGTGAAGTCATACTTTATAACAGTATTTTTGTTGCTTTAGTGTATAAAGGATGTATAAAGGATGTGCTCCTTTCCATTTCTTCCCCATCTCTCTCCTGAATTTGCCACTCTTGATCTTTCTAATACCACATGGACTGCAAACATGCTCCCCTGGTTTATCCTGCCCTGTGTATTTGGCATTTTTGCCTCATTCTGTAGACTTAGTGAAGCTCACTCATCTCTTACTAAAACATAAAACCTAGATGGAGAAACTGGAAGGGAAAAGAGAAAAAGACTTGTGTTTGCTGCATTTTATCTCATATTTCTAGTTTAAAAGGCTATATCCTTTCCTCTTCTCCATTCTTTCTGCATAGGTTGTAGCATTTTCCACTCAGATTCCCATCAACTATTTTTGACACATGTTTGGCTAACAACTTGTCACTGCCCCTTGAGAGCAAGGCAGCCACCCATGGGTGCATACACAATTATGACTTCTAAGGCAAATAAAAGTACAGGAAACGTGACTCTTGGCCACATTACATTTTAATTACAATTTTAGAGTGATACAAAGGCAGTTTCGCACACTTTGACTATTTTATTTAAAAAGAGAAAGAGGAATGAGGTATTTTGGATGCTGACAAATCAGACTATCTGATTTGCAAGGGCAATTACCCAGCAACATTGGGATCATGCTCCCCTGAAGTACTCCCAGCCAGCTCCCTTTTCCCTGCCTGTGAAGCAAAGTTAGCAACCTTTGCCTTGGTTGTTGTCTTCAGCCTCATGAGTGTCTCTTCACAGTAGAAATACAGAAACCAAAAGCTGTAGTGACAACCTTGTTGCAAAACTAAGGAACTATTTGGAAACCCAGATGGCTTCAGCCACAGATGATTTTGTAAGAGGGGTAGAGTGTGTGTGATTATTTCACAGGCCTTAGTGCATTACTTGGATCCACAATATACCTTAGCAAAAAGGACCGTCTTCTCACTGGTGAAAAAATTAAATTTCCTGGGTGCTTTCAGTGTGTACTGCACAGCTGGAAACATTCTACGCATGTTTGATGTTTTATCAATTTTTATACTATAAATAGTATTTCTGACGACCTAGCTAGGCCGTTTGCTAGTGTTCTTCCCTAATCAGAGAAGGACTTGCATCACTGAGATTACAGGATGTCACCAGCAGGACATTTTCAGAAAAACAGAAGTGTATTGTAATGCTGCAGCCATTTGACTCACACTCTTCTTGTTCCTTTTTCTTAAGAAAACAACAACAGCTGAACTTTTGCAACTAATGTGGCAAGTTTAGGGTTAGTTATAGGGCTTATATTAGAAACCCCTACTAGTGCAGCTTGTCTGCTGCAGATATTGGCACCTAATCCATGTGCTCTGAAGTACAAGCAAGTACAAGGCCAGCCAAGTTCTGCTAGTCCTTTAATGACTTATTTCTACCTCTGGCATACGCCCGGAAAGAACAGATAAAATTTTCTCACAAGTCACTGTGAAAGAAGGGGAAATAGCACTGTATTGCAATTCACTGCAACATTAAATAAATAAATAAATAGTCATCAAAGCAAAGAAGTGTGTGCAAAGCCTGCGGAAACCTGCAAAGGCAGAGCACTGGCTGCAATGATGTTTCTGTGGGATGGTGAGCTAAGTAAGATTTTCAGAATCAAGGCTAAAATCCACAGCATCCTTGTGTAGAAACTTCATGTGGATCTGGAACTGCATCCATGGTTGCGCTTGTTTCAGAGCAAGCATTGCCTGGCTAAGTTGCAGAAGATAAAGCTCTCTTTCCAGCACACTCTTTCAATTCTAGATTATACGAGAGGACAAGTTACATTTTATTTCAGATCCAGAGGTACTTAAGAAAAAAGTTTAGATGTTTCTGAAACCAATGCCACTAGTATAAATTAAAACAATGCTTAGAACTATCATAAAAATTACTAAAATGAAAGTGACAATAAAAGCATAAAAACAAGTACCTTCCAGCTTTAAGAACCTTTTTGTTTAGCTGGACTTGTAATTATCTTTTATTTTCTTTTTCTTTATTTTCTTCCTTACACACGATACAGGCTGTTAAATCATGGCTATAATATTTTGGATACTTCAATAGAAACAGAAATAAAATACAAAACTATACTTGAAAATATCCAGATGTTTGTATCTAAGTTTCCTTTAACAAAATGAAAAATGGATTCAAAGAGAGACTTCTAACATAGAAAATCTCCTCTGAAATTAAAAAGGCCGCAGAATGCAGCAAGGGTGCTCGCATACTTACACTACATTGAAGTGTAGTTGAGCACTTCATTTCTACTTGTCTTTTGGAAAGCAGTACATGGATTATAAATTTTGCACATGGCAGTTAAGCTTCCTAAGTTATTTGTGACTTACATAAAATCCTAAAATAGATGATGTCTCCAATTCTACTGTAGTACTGACTCTGTTTTGAAATATGCCTCCTCCTGGGAGCTCAGCTTTCCTTCAGGCAAAATCCACAGTTGAAATGGCACTTCTGAAAGGACAATGTCTGGTCAGCAAAGTCATCTTGTCATTTGACCACTGGAGAAATACAGCATTTCTAGTTGATGTAGGTAGTTCCCTGCAGTGCCTCCCTCTAGCCTAGTGTAGATTTTGCCCATAAAATCTTCCCATAAAACCTTCCAAGACTCCTACCTTTCACATTTAGGTGGGACTCCGTGAGGTCTTCCTTTGTCTCAATGCAGGCTGGATAAAGGTGGGATTAACACTCCAAAATATAACTTCAGGTTTTCATTTTTCTGAAAGCCTGCACTTAGTGCTACCAGCTTCATGTTCCCTTCAGTGGCTAAATAATAAAGGCTCTGTCCTAACTTTACAACTTCAGAGTTCTCCTGAACTCCAACAGTGCCTTTGCCCTTTTCTGCCCCCAAAACTGTCTGTTTCAACATGAAAACATGGGTGGTTGGGCCAGGAGGCTGTACCCCACTCATATTCAAAACTATGCAGAGTACTCTCATGAGACATGTAGCCATGAATATCTCAGAAAAACAGCCAAAGTCTGAGCAATGCAATTTTGAGAACAGACTTTTCAGGTACTTTTATAAATTCTAACAATGTCACTATTGTGACAGAAATTTACAATTTATTAATCTTTTATATTTAGATCTTTCGAGACCAGTGATGGAATGAAACTGAAATAAAAAGCATCAGTTTTCAAAAAGGCTTGGGCCACCTTCCTGACCTTTTATTTATGAATAAATCAGACTTTCACTTCTTCGAGGAACAGCACAGAGGGTTCTAACTGCAGGCTTATCTTATCCATTGAAAACAATTATGTACATGTTGTATTACAATGCTTAGGGTTTAAGCTGGAATTAGGGACTGAAATGATATAAATATAAATTTTCTGCAGGATTGCAATGTATCCCAAACTTGTATTAATGTACATTCAATAAACACAGTCCAACATAAACTAATGCCCGTTCAGAACAGGAGCTGTTGGCAGTCTCCAGTATCAGGAATAAAGCTGTTTTCTACAGAAATGGCTGTGCAGGCAGGAGGTGAGCAGACCTCACAGTACAGTCAGATACATGGCAGACAATACAACTGTAATGTTAAAAAGAGTATCTGTACAATTTGGAAAAACACTTCAGAGAGTGGAAATTCTCTGTGGCTGCTCCAGGGAACCAGAGAAGAAACATTGCCTGGGTGTCCAGCTCGAGGATCAGAGCCTTGTCTGGCCACAGGATTTCATGTGCCAGCCCACTTGATAGATGCACAGTCAGCAACTTCAACAGGGAAAAAAGCTGTTGTCTAATGAATTATCTTTACATGAAATGTCAGTGCTCTGTGTCTTACATGGAGGTGCCTACTCATTAGTTGTCACTTTCAAGTCAATGTTAGCTTGAGGTCTGGCTTGCAAAAACCACAGTGCTGTACAGAAATTGAAACAGTTCTCTTAAAGAGGTAACAAAAAGTGACATTGATGAAGCAAAGGATTGGAAACCAAACATAAATCCGTCTCAGGTGTAATCATTGGTAAATTTAGTAAAATGAAGGGTAAAGAAACAAGGTACTTGAGGAAAGTAAACTAGATTTTTTAAAACCCTTTTTACTTTCATTTCTAAGGTGCTTCAGCTAACTGTCTGAAGATATTTTCTCAGCTGTGAACAATTCATAAGAAGAGAATAAAATCAGAAAACCATATTCCTTCAGTAACACTAGGCCATAAAAAAACATACACCAGCACATCCAAACTGTGAGTACTAAGATTTTTCCAGCCACACCTAAATCATCTGAAGATAATCTTTGATGTCCTAAAATAATGCTGCTTAAATGTTGTTTGATACTTTTTTAGGCTGTGACAGCTCTCATTTGATCCTCCCATCTAGATCTCTTTCTCTATTCTTGAATTAAAATGTTCTCTTGTTTTTCCTTTGCATATTTTCACTGTAATTACTGAAGTTAACTTCACAAATAGTTAATATAGAGTCCAGACTCTAAAGAAACATTAAAGACAAGCTTTTGTAAAGCTCTTCAGATACTTAAAGATGCAAATAAGCACTAACTACCTTTAAGAGGATGGATATCTGATCTGGGGGAAATTTTGCTTCTAGATACTTTGAAAAAATGTATTTTCTTGGTTTCTCATTTAAACATCTTGAAAAGACCTAACCTAAGTGGCCAGTTCTAGTCTAGTGTTACAAGTCAACATTTAAAATCGTGGAAGCAGCCTCCAGTCCTGTCTTAGTGCAGCTCTGCAGAAGTTGAGCACATATTTAAGCATGTAAATAGTCCCAGTAGAACCAAAGAGACAGCGTCCAGCTGAAAAGCAGACAGATATCAAAGGAAAAAAGTGTGATAGTCTGTAGAGAGTCTGTATTTATAATGTGTATGCAAGCAAGAGGCTAAATTAAGGCTGCTAGGATGGCTTTCAGTCTGCGTTTCGAGCAGTGCCTTTTTAACTTCTATGCCCCTGCATAGAAATGTGTTGGTGCTCCCGAAGGAACTTTGCCTGCTCCATGCCAGTGGAAGATAGGACTGAAGCAATAAATGAAGCAGTGGTGATTATTTGAAAATGGACCCAAGTATATTTTTGAAACACATCTTTTAAAAAAAACCTGCAATTAAAGCATTTTCTATATGGCACTACATTGCTAATACTGGTTTGACCATCACAGATGACAACATGCAGGTGATAATATTTTTAGTGATGGTCATCCAAAATGCCATCAGTCATAACCCAGGGAGGGACATGCTGAAGGAACCTGTGACAGAAAGCATCACTTCTCCACACTCTGTGTTTAAATCTGATTTTCAGTTCAGTATAGCTGACTATAGTGCTGCAAAAGTGCTTGAAAAAAATCATAAATTTTGCCTTACATCTTCTCTGCTACATTATTTTTGTTTCTTTCTCTCTGAGATCTGCCTTTCTCACTACCTGTGAGAAACTATACCAGTTTATTACATGGCTAAAGTAAGTTTATGTATTTATTCACTTCACTTTGTCTGAGTATACAGAATGACTTCCTAACTAAGTTGCAATATAGCTGCCACTTAGTGAAACCTTAAGAATTCAATTAAGTTGTGCAAGTGCCGAGCTTACCAAAAGACCACTTAGTGAAACCTCATAAATTTGTATAAATTGTAGAAACACTGAGTTTGACAAAATACAAACAGCTGTCTATGTCCTCTTCCTTCTGCTTGAGTCTGGTATGGGAAGAAATCCTTTCCAAAGAGCTGGGTTAGATATGCTGTAGCTCATTTTCAGGTGGATCCATGTTTCGACCAATATCTGTGACAGCAGTCCAAGATGACATACCTTCATTATTTTTTTGGTTGCTGTAGAGAGCTGTGACATATACTTCAGTAGGGGCTACAGCCCAGTTACATAACCTAACAGCAGTACACAGACTGATACCCCTGAACTCCTGTGGCTCCTTTCCTATGAATCTGTCCATGCCACAGTCTCACCCTGGTGCCAAAGTGTAGGTGCAGCAAGTGTGGTCTGAAGTGAGAAGGTCATGGGTCTAACAGGCTGCTACATTGCCTGTATCCTGCTCTCTGAAGCTTCCTGATCTTCTGTCAGAAGGTGGTTTTTATACTGAGGTGTACCCTAAGTATGAGGCAAGCAATACTAAAATTTTGTGAGAAGTGGCATTCATCCAGTTACAGGCAGAGGCATCAAGAGTAAAAGAGGTCAATGCTAATGAAACCCTTGATGGAAAGAATTGTAGATATGATCCTCTAGGAAACAGAAGCTTTCTGGAAGTGAATGTGTAATTCCTCTCTCAATCCATTTTGGTTCTGAGTACTTAATTCTGAAGTTTTATGTTTTCTCTTATGACCGTCTGCAAAGGTCAATCCACACCTAGCCTGAGTCTACAACCCTCTTGAATGTCAATAAGAGCAGATCTCTGCATGGTTTAAATTCTTATGTCGTGATTTAAATTCTTATTGTATCTCCACATAGAGACAAATGCGGAGTTCATTTGAGGTTCACAACTCATTCTTTTCCCATTACACCTGGAAATGCTTTTAGAGAATGCAAGTATCTGGTACTCAAAAAAAAGGCAAAAAATATGCTGCCAAATATAGGAGCTATATTTAAAGCCTGTAAATCAAGCGGGCGGATGGCACAGAACTATCTGAGGCTTCTGAACTGGGGGACTGATCAGATCAGGCAGGCGGCTGACTGGGAATTTTTAATCTCTGAGGAGCTGGAATGGCAGACAGGAAGAAGAATGCAAGATGAATGATTAAAAGCAAACGGGTACCTGCATTACTGCTTTTGGGAGATTTGTAATCTCACAAATATGTGCCTTGC
Organism: Calyptomena viridis; assembly: GCA_013390005.1. NCBI lineage: Eukaryota > Metazoa > Chordata > Aves > Passeriformes > Eurylaimidae > Calyptomena > Calyptomena viridis. The sequence goes on along the minus strand of WEIV01017809.1, from coordinate 18,840 downwards.
CTGCGGAGCTGGCATCTCGTAAAACACTGGCTCAGCCCACTTGGGAGGCAGAGCAGCAGTTAAACCTTTTGCCGGCTGGAGTGTAAGGGCTGTTTTCCACACATTGCAAAATTTCTTCCAAATTCTTGGAGACCAATATGCTGGTGAACACTGGCAGAGCTCCCCACAAACAACACTGTCCAAAATTATCACCTTTGTGAGGCTGCACCAGTGCAAGCCACTGGGTTCTTCCCACCGATGAGGTGGGAGGATGAAGAAATCCAAAGGAAGTTTTAAATTCATAAAGCTCCTTAATCCTCATTCTAAATAATCCTTAGGAAGATTACATTAATGTAAATTTCATATAATCTCATTGTCCAGGATGCTGTCTACCATCCCAGTATTAGTCCTCAACCGATCATCACTAAGAATGCAGGCATTTCACAAGGAATACAGGTTTGGAGTTGCACAAGTACATTATGGCTGGGTATAAATAATGGTGTAGATATTGCTAGGGAATTATTATTTTTAAAGCTATTTAACCATGAATATCTAAGATGAAATTGTAAGATGATTACTAACCATCCAAGCATAAAGTTTGGCAAATGCTCTCCTGTGAGCAAGTTACTGGCAACAAATTAGATTTTGGCAAATCTTTTAAGGTGTTGTATGATTTAGGGCAGTAACTCTACATGGGATGAGTGAAGGCCAGGTGAAAATGGGACACAAAAACCTACTAGTTTTACTACACATTTACTTCAGCTTTACCTTTTGCAGTTTGGGTTTCTGCTGCCAGCTTCTACATGCTACAAGGGTATGAAGCACAACATTGCCAGCTTAGCAAGAAATTATCAAATATTAAGTCTCTTTTGGTTCATAAGAGAATTTCTATTGCTTTTTTAAAAAATTGGGTTAGTAATGGGACATGTAAGGAAAGCCCTTTTGATGGGGCATTGAATGGTTCTTTGTAGTCACTCAACATGCAGAGCCAAGAGCCTGTAGCTGTGTCTGCCTGTACTTGTATTTCTATCCTGCTGTTGCATGTCTATAGCATATGCCATATCTGCTCCTGCTTCTCTGCAGATGCTCCCCACATAATGCAATGAGTCTGGTCATCCTCAACTCTCACAGGGAATTAAGGGTTTGTTTCCACTAGAATTTGAATTGTTATGTTTGTCTGTGCCATGTGTTGAATATACGTATAATGCTCATAGTCACTTTTTCTCAGAGCAGTAAAATTTATAGCCATTGAGCCAACTTTTCAAAAATAGTTCAACAGTTGTTGGAAACAGCATGTAATAAGTATCTCTAATTCAGATCCCAAGTCTGTACTACAAAGTGTTTCTTACTTAACTCCTGAAAAACCATGCCAATTTTTAAGCTCATCTGACTCTTACTGCAACTTCTAGACTCTACAGAAACACTTCTTACACAGAAATGCTGTTTCAGCCTTGCCTTGTCTCTAGGCAAATGTCTGTTTGCTTACTGAACATCGATGAGCCCTGGGCAGTGCAGTGAGTTTACACAGATCATGTCTCATTGTCTTGGAAGAAGAAGTCCCCAAACTCATGTAAAATTATTTTGAAGTGGAGCTGAATCATGGGTGACCATTTCTTGCCATCCAAAATTCAGAGAACCTGTGGTGTTACCTCTTGTAACAATTTCTGTGGCTAATTTCTGTATGGATGGACTTAGAAAGGACTCTGGATATTGATTTGGAATAAAAGGTTCTGCTTAACCTGACTTACAAGTTCTCTTTGAGTTCCTGCAGGGGAATTTCAATAGACCAGGACTTTGCTTTTTAACTCCTCCTTTTTAATGATCTACCTGCCTTTCTCCATGATCTCAGCCCATATGGGCTGGCTACAAAGCCAAACAGGGCACAAATATCGGAAGTCTCATGAACAACTATTAAAATAGGAAAACACGAAAATAAAGAACAAAATAGGTAAGTTCAAACAACAAACCTTGATAGAAATTAGATAATATCTGATCTGACTTTCAATCTGACATATTTTGTGCAACACTGTAATATCGTAAGTAAACAAACAGCCCCAAACTCTCTCTTTGTGCAGCTTCTTTTTGTGGGTTTATTTTTTTTTATAACCTTAAAAAAACCCAATAAAATTCATGCTGGTGATCAGGAGTGCAAAAGAAAGGCTAAAACAAAGCAAAGACTTTAAATGACTAAGAATAAAGAATGGGAGAAAAAAAATAAAATGCAAAGAAGTAAATTTGGGGAAAATAACATACTTTTAATCATTACATCATCCTTGATGTAAGGGTAGCATTAAGACATAACAAATAAAATAGAAACAAAAAACTGGTTGTCTTCAGAAAGACTTAAATACTTCTTTTTGGAGAAGAGAACAGGACACCAAAACATGGGAAGGAGGATAACAATTTTGAAATGTAGTTTAAATATTAAATGGGGCCAGTAAAAGAGAAGGGAAGAAAGATCCAAAGAGCTAAGGATAAGGGTATGATATTTAGAAATGTAAATGTAAAAGTGAACTGTGGCAAGGATGCTGTACAGGTAGATAGGGGTAAGAGATGAAAGAGAAAAATGAAAGGTTTAAACAAAGATACTAAATGTCAAATTGAGAATCTCAAAAGAACAGGTCAGAAGTGACCACTGACAGAAAGGAATAATGGAGACACCTTCTGAAAGGACAGCATGTATTTTGTTACCCATTCTCAGACATCCTGGGAGACTGCTGGGAAAAGCACTGCCCACCCTCCTCTACAAAAGAAAACACAAAAAGAAATAAGGACATACTCAGTGTTCTCAGCTAAATGTAGCAAGGATTTGGGAAGGCTACTAAATACAGCAATGGAGAAATTAGGGGCTGAGATCACAAGGATGTGTACCAAGAGGGTAATACTGGCTGACACATGAGACGATTCAAAAATACCACCTGCAGAAGGTAATATTAGAAAAAGGGAGAGTAAGGAGCAAAGCAGCTTGCCAGAAGGTTGGGCTAACAATCCTAACATTAATACCAGAATTAGCAGGATATCAATTAATATAAAATGATAGAAGGCAATGGATGACAAAAGGTGGAAGGGGGAAAAGAGAATTTTGAGTAGCAAAATATCATATTGCATCACATACAGTTTGGAAGTATGAGGCACAAATGCTGCTAGAAGAAAAGCAGTGTTTTCAGCAGGTTGTCTCCTTGTATGCATGATACATTGTCAGCCCCACAGCACATCTCTCAAGAGAAGTGGATGACTTCAGATGAGAAATCCAACAACTTGTTATCACACGTCAAAGTAATTCTCGAGTAGCGAGTGTTTTGTAAGAACAACTCCAGAGGGCAGAGCTCTTTTGGCTTTGCTACTGAGCAGGGGCCAGGAGAGCTGAGACTTCCTCAGCAATCTTGGTTCCTGCAGTTTGCAAACAATAAATTATGAGTTATTTCATTTGGCATTTGGGGTGAGGTTGCACCATCCCATCGGACCACAACTTTCTCAGACAGGTGAGTCACAACCTCTTGATTATAATCAAGCGCTCGAACAGACACACAAAGCAACACAAGTGGGGAAGTGGAGGATGCAAACCAGCCCTGGAACTCACCTCCCCAGTGACTCAGCCCTGTGTGCAGGCTGACAATTCACGTGGATGGTAGCTACATGTAGGGTGAGGGGACTGACCTGTTCCCCTTGGTGCTATTCACACACAAGGCTGGAATGTTGTGCCAGAGGTAGGATGGCAAGAAAGCTTAGGAAGAACGTAACCTTCAACTGAAATATTGTAAAAGACAGTAAGGCATTTTAAAAATTGTAAATGTGGCATCTTCCCACTCAGCAGATCTGGTAATTCAGTATGTTATTGGTTCACTGTACTGATTGCAATAATTTGTAATTTACACTTCCCATTCTGCTCAAGAAGAAGAGGTGACACAGCTTTGAATAAGTTGTCAAGACACAACTGGTTTCTCCACTCTGTCTTAACCCAGAAGTTATATGGTTTTAACCAGACCAATGCAGTTAAACAACTACAGTTGAAAGAGAGAAAATACATTGCAAGTGGAGTAACTGTACTAGGAAGAAGGGAAATAAACTATACTTAAATTCCTGTTCCCAAAAAGCAATGATGTAGCTATAGCAGAGTGCAGTTATATCAGGAAAAGGGACTTGTCCATAAAACACTGCTTTACCAACATAAAGGGTATCTGACATAAAAGATGTCAGATACAAAGTTGTTATCTTTCACCCCTTGCAAAGATCTTTTCTACTGTTACTGAATGTATTGATAGAAGTATGCTGTCACTCATCACACTGCAAAAATTTCAATTAGATTTGTTTGCTTATTAATTGGCTGAGTTTGGTTCTGATTTTTAAGGAAGAAGTCTCCAAAACAGGCATATTAAAACATCTAGATACATGTACTGACTTCCTTGCATAAATATAAAAACTCTTGTCTGCTGGCAGCACCATTCAGTTCCCGATAAGAACTTTGCAAAATCTTTCTTTAACAGCTGCCTGCCAAAAATAAGAAGCACCAGCTTTTATTGATACTAAAGGAATAAAATAATTTGAAATACTGTCATTGCATACTGTGGTCACCCACTACACCATACATTTTAGTTAAGTGTTGAGTAGACCAAAATTCACTCACTCTACCATTTCAATTAATACAACCACCAAAAAAAAGCTTGAAGGTAGTTTACAAATATTTTAATGTTATAATTTTTATGAAAATAGTGCACTTAAAATCACCTAAGATTCTGTGATTTTGAAGACTTGCATAATAATGTGAAACCATTGACTTATTTGCTCCTTCGATTACTTAGCTATCAAAATGTCAGAAAACTTGGATATACAGGCACATATGGATTGCTGTCCTATAAAACCCTGACTGCCTCCTCTCCTTGGTTTTGCCTAAGAGTGCAAAAACTTGTTACCTAATTTCCTTTTACCATTACAGGTAAGCAGCCTTCCTTTTAGTAACAGTTTTAAAAGAAAATGTAGTTTTACAGATCTGAAAGGTATCTAGAACAGCACATACAAAAAAATCACAGTGTAATATTAATTAAAATTTTCAAATACAGATGTATTTTTGAAAAGCATACTTAATTTTACATATTATTTGTCTCAAAAATGAATCTGAGGATGCTTTTAATTATATCAAACATACTTTCCAAATATTTTTTCTATTTTGGCCTTGTCCAGAAGTCAGTTATATTTTTAAAATTTCATAATTTCAGTTCACACTTCTAGAATTCACTTTGCATTACTGAAAACAACCTCACTGACTTGACACTAAAGAACATAATCACTGTCTAACCATAGCACGAAGCAGAAGAGCTACAGAAAAAAGCACATAGTTGTCCATACCAATAGCTGAAGTATTACAGCAAATAACAGCCTTAGTAACCTGCCTTTTGTAGAAAAGGTTCTTATTTTTAAATATGGTGCAATGTAAACCCATATTCTTCCTCTCTCTCCAAACAAAACCACTCTAGACATAAAAAGCCATGGTCCTGGTGGTTTACCAAGACAATAAAAAGAAATCTCTAGCTCAAACTGTGTACACAGGCCAAATTGATTAACATTTACATAGCATACTGCTTCCTTTTTCATTGTTAGCATTTCACATCTTAGAGTCTGCATTTCCCCGTGACAAACTCCTGAAACAGCAACAAGCTGCAGAATGGATTTCACATTCTCTGACTATAAATAAATAAATAAATTTGGGCTCCTAAATGATTTTGAAAGCTATAGCATTAGAATACAAATTGAGTCACCTATAAAACCTCCTTCAGTGAGTGCACTTCAGCTTAGTTTCTCAGAATGAACTAGGAGGCTACGAAAAAGTCATATATTCTCTAAAGATACAGGATTTTGACAGGCTGAATGTTTTTCTAAAGCAAGTTCCACAACTCACTTTGAAAATCCGGGCCAAAGAGTAAATCCTTCCTGTTGTTTTCATGAGGGAGCATGACAGCACTCAGTAATTACTTCCTTCATCACCCGCTAACGTTACTTCCCATCTCCTGATTTTCTAAGCCTCCTCTTGCGAAGATAACACTTCCTGTAGGCTGAAACCTTGTTTAACCAAGATTTGCTGCTTACCTACACAAGTCGTTCTCATTCAGATCCAACACTTTCACACTCTGAATTCTCTCAGAAGGAAACAATCTCTGTATCTGGAACTTGGGCCATTGAGGGCCACACGGAGTGTTATTGTAATAAATATTCACGTTTACTATATGGATAAGAGCAATTTTTTCCTAAACTTGCCTTTAGCAGCAGAAGCTGTTTCAAAGAAATATTTTTAAATCACAACAGTCTCAAGCTTAGCCAAAACAGAAAGTACTTTTCATAAGCTTTTTCTGAAGTATTTAAGCAAAATGTGACACAGCTTCCTAATTTAAAAGACTTTGTATTTTAAAATAATAAATGGTTAAAAGAGGTAATTCAGAGGGGTACCTCTTTCATAGAATCTATAAATCTCCATGTAGGATTTTATTTACTGGGATGTCAACAGAAATTTCTTATTTAATCATAATATCCCTTGGATGGAATTCACATTAGGTATTTCACAACAAGAAGCCAGAAGTTCACGGGGTTTTTTTGGTAGCAGTTCTAGTAAAACATTCATACAGTTTAGCCATAGGCATTTTCTCATCAAACCATCATGATACTTTCCGTGTCTTCTGACAATTTGACAAATTTTCTGAAATGCTTTCACAAATGGATGAATTGTCCTACACCAGAAAAAAAACAGTAAACAAAGCTTTAGCCAAACTATTTATTGAAAAGTGAAGATTCAAATAAGAGATTTTTTCTCATGGTTTAATTACAGGCTTCATAATTATATTTAATTATAGCTCCATAATACATTTTTTATTACACAGGCTTCCTAAAGGGCTTCCATCAAATATTTAATTCTTCTGCTAAACAGAAAAATTATCTCTAACTTTTGAAAAGCAATTTAACTGATAGATATGGAAAAGATTTAAAATAGGTTTTGAAAAAGGTCACAAGCAGTACACTTCATATAGACTGTGTTTTTTGGCTGTGGTATAATTAAGTTGCTTAAAATGCACACTCAAAGACATGTAAATGTACTGTGATTTGCTGAACTTCACACTGCATTCATGCAAACAGCACCCTTGCTAATGGGACTTACAAGGACAAACCACCTTAGTGCATTGAATCCTACAGCAAAGCTTCCAAGAATTGTAAATAAAACAAGAGTTCAGTGAGGTTTTCAGCACAGATACTGCAAAAGCTGATTTTTTTTTTTCTGTATTTACTGTAGAAATACATGGCAATGTACAGAAAGACCTGCACCAAATCCACATACCAAAAAGGCTGAAAGGGAGAGAATGACCTTCCTTTTTGACCTCTTCAAAGCCCGAGTAAAGGTTTGCCTTTTGACTGTTGGATAAATGATGATTATGCCATTCGTTGTGTATTCACACATGAGCAGTTTTAAGAAAACAGAACAAAACAACACATCCAAAGCTTTGGTAACTTTCTGCTGTTTATCATCTGCTTCATAAATAAATGATGGCCAGAGTTCTTGGCCAAGGGCAAAAAATATGTGTTTTAAAGCCCCCTTAATTCTCAGACCTTAAACACGAATTTTCTGTGTTCATTTTTTGTTTATGTATCAAAAGCACCAAGCTGATAAATATTTAGTACTACACTGTCAAAAAACTAAAGACACCAATGAAATTACTGATGTATAGAAGTGCTAATCTCTTCCTGAAGAAAGAATTCCAAGTGGTAGTCGGTCTATCCTGAGTGCATCAAAATGCTCAAAGAATTTCTTTTGCCTCCACTGTACTTACTACAGTTCTCATTTTCGGGGTTCAGCTCCACTCCAAATGTGTGTCATTTGCTCCTGATTTTGTGGAAAACTTCAGTTCACAGCCCCTTTTCCATAATTTCCAATTTATTTTGTTATGTAAATCTAGACACCTGAGTAAAACACACCAGAGAATGTTTTGGCAATACTTGTTATTAAACTGCCTATCTTTGTTTACTTACATATATTTTTTCCAATTACATGCTAAAATACTACTTTGCTAAAATATTTATTTACATGCTGCATGTTGAATAAAATTCTCCAAGTCAGCTAGGGAATCGTGAAGAGAATCATCTGTGTCTTGACTTCTGAGAAACTTCCGAAGGGTATCTAAAGCACTCAAAGCCTCATTTTTTGATGGTAAAGGCTGTTCAGCTCCCTGAAATCGATCACCTTCATCCTCATCTTCATCACCAGCTTTATCTGACACACTCTCTTTGGCACACATCACTCCATTATTTGTGGGCACTTCATAAGTTACCAAGCCATCATCTAGATCTGCATATTCCTCCAAAGATAAGCCTTCTGGAAACTCCACTCCAACTGCCTGTGCATGTGCAATCAAATCAAAATCACTTTCAACCTCTTTGCCATTATCATTTGTCTCAGTTTCTAATTTGAATCCTGCTCCATTATAACTTTTTACAATAGTCTCTGGTGTTACTTCCTTCCAGCATAGGCACAACATCTCAATTGCATCTAGAAGGGTCAGCATAAACTCTTTATTACCTTCTACACAGTCAACAAATCTCTTGATAAGACAGTGCCTGTATTTAACCTTCAGGCTTCTGATAACCCCTTGTTTCGTAGCTATACATGAAGAGGAGTCTGGAGGAAAGAACATTAATTTGACAGACTGCAGGTTCTTTACTTCTGCGTGAGCTGGGAGAGAATCAGCAAGAATAACCACTCGGCGCTGCTGTGCTTGAAATCTGTCATCGAGTTTACGCATCCACTGCTCAAACACTTCTGGAGTCATCCATGCCCTATCGTTTGCTTCATAATCCACAGGCAGTGATTTCACAGAGGGTGGACTTTTGTTTTTTCCTATAACAAGTAGTGGAAGTTTCTCGGAGCCATCCATATTTGTACCCACCGCTACAGTTATCCTTTCTTTGCTTAGTTTACCTACAGAACAAGTTTCCCCTTTAAATGAAAATGTGTTATGTGGTAACATCTGATACAACAATCCAGTCTCCTGTATATGAAACACGTTGTTTGGCTGATAATCATTTAAACAACAAGGAAGCACATTCTGGTACCCAAGAGTTGGAGCACCCACCGTAACAGTAGCAGGTGCTTCCACGGGCTGAGCTCTGAAAACTAGACCATACCTCGACTTGAAACGATCGAGCCAGCCATTACTGCACTTAAAATCGCTATGTCCAAGCTTCTGGGCAAAATCATTCGCCTTGAGGCGCAACATGGGGCCGTTCACGGGCACATTGAAGCACTGCGCAATTCTGTACCACTTCATCAAAGCCTCCTCCAGGTCGGCATAAAAAGCAGTCCTTAGTCTTTTCCTTTTCGGGTCAAACCGTAAAGTTTCAAAGGCTTCCAAAACTTTTTCTTTATTCTTCATAATCGAAGACAGGGAATTCTTCTTTATGCCATACTTGGCTGCGATGTCCGCCTTTTTCTTGCCGCTCTCCACAGCACTTATGATGTCGATTTTTTCCTCGATAGATATGCTTTTTTTCCTCCTCACTACGGGTTCGGGAAGAGCCTCTGCCATGGCAGCGAGCACCGCCTTCCAGGCGCGCTCCTCCACATCCACACCCGGGCAGGCACGCTCCTGCTCTGCCGGCTGGTTTTCCCAGACGGCGCTCTGATCCCACGGCCCTTGGCAGAGGCTGGAGCAGCCGCCCCGGCGCTGCTGCCGGTGGTTGCCATGGCTGCGGCCATAGACACGACAGCCCAGAGAGGCCGCCCGCCCCTTTCCGGCCCCGCGCTTCCGGCTCCTGCTGCCACCGGAGGAGGAAGAAAATAAAGCCGAAGACGGGCCGCCGGCGCCGCCCTACCCGGCTTCTTCCTT
>WEIV01017808.1:12863-31147 GCA_013390005.1 Calyptomena viridis | reverse complement strand
TTTTTTTTCTTCTCCTTCTTAAATATGTTATCACAGAGGTGTTACCAGCTGACCTTGGCTAGCTTGGAGCTAAGAAATTTCCAGCAGCTTCTTAAAGAAGCCTCTCTCATAGCCCCCCCAGCTAATAAAAAACTCTGACTACTTAAAACCACAACACAATATAAGGAGATTAGAACACATTTTACTCTGATTTATGAATAAAACTTCAACTGAGAAGGTCAAAAGAGAAGTTCATCTTTCAATGGCTAAAGTGAAGTGAATCAGTTGGTTCTATCTACATCTCTGCTTCTCAATGTCAGTGTCATCTAATGAGACAACCCTATCATGGTGGGATTTTATAACCATATATGTATAACCTTTAGGTTATATATTAACCCATAAATTTGTGGCCATTGAGATCTGTGATTATGCTTATTCCTAAAAGAGAAATAAAGGGCCAGAACTTTTTTTTTCCCCTAGTTTTCCTTTTCAGATCTCAGGCATATCATACCAATCTTCCCTTTGGAGAGTCAGTAGTATGGCATAAGATCTTTGGCACACTCAAACCAAAGGATAAAACCAAAACAAATCGTAATTCAAACTTTACAACTACATAGTTACATGTAAATTTGTCAATTCATTGGTCAACAATCATTGATTGTATCATGATCAATTCACTAATTATTTAAAAACTCTACTGAGAACATTGTAGTCCTGTACATTTTCTGATCATTCAAAATCCACAAGGAGAAACAAAGTTTTTTTATATTAATAATTAACTATTTTAATAGTTAAAATCAAAATACAGAAAAAGTTGGAGAAAGCAGGCAATACTTTCTGAATCCTGTATACATTAAGAAATCTGTTACAGTGTAAAATATTTTAGCTTTCAGAACATAGGAATTAAATTTGAATTCCTAATTAATCTTCTACTATTTGGGATACTCGTCAATTTGAGGATTCCTTAAAAATTACTAAAAAAGCAAAAATGGGTTTTGCCATAGATTCAAAAATGGAGAGCTGAGATCCCTAATGTGCAATTATGAGGAAATTCTTTTCACAATAACAAGATGCCTTGACAAAAAAAAGACCTACAACCTGATTTTACCATGACCCCAGCTCCCCAGTGAAGCAGGAATGTAGGAGTTCAGATGCATTAGTTAATATAAGTTCTTGTTTAGCTGTCGTATAAGGCAAAGGAGTTAAATTCACGGAAGTAAGAAACAGATCTCTTATTACTCAAGACAAGGCACACCACAGCTTTCCCTATCATCAAGATAGTCAATAGGAAGAAATACAGCCATATAAAGTGTTTAACCCTTTATTAATGTAAGCTGTTGGGAACAGTAACAATAAAAGTGCTCACAATCATATGAAGTAAAGGATATGTTCTTACAATTTCACTAACAGCCCCTTAATCTAACATTTTATCTCATCAGAATGAACATGTACTGTACTTTGCTGACTATTTTTTCTAAAACTTTTGCTCCTTACTTTTGTCCACTTCCTTTGCCTTCATACATATAAACCCTAAATATTGTGAAGAGACCAAACTGTTCATATAAATACCAAATGAAATATTTTCACAGGCAATAAAAAGCTAGTTGTCTAATCCTTAGTTCTTCAAGTTTTTTCCATTCTCATTCAGCTGTCACTTAGCTTTTGATGTTGCTGGCTTTTCACCCACCCCTCTGTGCTAAATTAATGCAAAGAATTTATTTTCCTTAGTGCTTTTAAAATATTTTCAATAACAAACCCATCAACAAGTTTCCTCATCACAGTTCTTCTTTTCATACTATTTCTAAATTGTAAGCACCAAAGACACGGCCTAAGCTTCCCAGAGAATCAAAATGACAAGCATGGTTAGAAATTAGCTGCATAGATCTGCTTCCACTAGACCAGTTTGTTTAGAACCCCATCCAACCTGGGCCTTGAACACTTCCAGGGATGGGGCAACCACAACTTCTCTGGGCAGCCTGTTCTGATGTCTCAACATCTTCACAGTAAAGAATTTCTTCCTAACATCTAAACTAAACATACTCTCAATTTGAAGCCATTCCCCCCTTGTCCCATCACTACATGCTCTTGTAAAAAGTTCCTCCCCAGCCTTCTTGCAGGCCCCCTTTAGGTACTGGAAGGCTGAAATGAGGTCTCCTTGGAGCCATCTCTTCTCCAGGTTGAACAACCCCAATTCTCCCAGCCTGTCCGGATAGCAGAGGTGCTCCAGCTTCCTGATCTTCACTCCCTTTTGGATTCACTCCGACAGATCCATGGGCCTCTTATGGCAGGGGCCACAGAGCTGGATGCAGTACTCCAGTGGGGTCTTGTGAGAGCAGAGTAATGTCATTTGAGAGAATCTTCAGAAAAAATAACCACTTGGTCTACAGAAAATTTCCAAAATTGAACACAAATATATTCAAGAATAATGTTTTCGTATGAAGAGATCCACTTCTCATCAGATATTCATTTTGCTACCAGGTACTTTTCCTGCCTGTAGAAAAATGTGCTTATAGAACTAACGGAGAGAGGAATTCAGATACTAAAAACTGCAACCTGCAACAAACTGTGAAAACAAACATTGTGTTTCTGTGCCTGAATTCACAGCATGCATGGCATCTCCAATCATTAAGGAGATTATCACCAAAACTTTTACTATCCAGATGGGAAGTGAGGCACTGAGAGATTAAAGCATTTCCCCAAGACTGTGCCATAAAACCATGAGCAACCAGGAATCAAAAAGGTTCCTTTCAACAGTTCACATGCTCATCGTGCTACACTGTCTTCCTCAAATCATGCTACTCCTTTATGCAGGAAATTAAGCCAACCATAAATACATTTTTGTGCTGGGTGTGGCTGAAATAGAGTTAATTTTCTTCTGTGGCTGGCTTGGGGCTATATTTTGTATTTGTGCTGAAAACAGCGTTGATAATACGGATATGTTTTTGTTACTGCTGAGCAGAGCTTACACAGAGCCAAGGCCTTTTCTGCTTTACCTACTGGCACACTGACAAGGAATTTGGGGGTGCATGGGAAGCTGGGTGGAGAAGCAGCCAGGACAGGTGACCAAACTGACCACAGGGATATTCCACACCATATTACATCATGCTTATTTAGGGGGGAGAAGGAGGAAGGAGGGGACATTTGGAGTGATGCCGTTTGTCTTCCTAAGTAATTGTTATGTGTGATGGGGCCCTGTTCTCCAGGAGATGACTGAACACCTGCCTGCCCACAGGAAACAGTGAAGTAATTCCTTATTTTGCTTTGCTTGCTTGCATGGCTTTTGCTTTCCCTATTAAACTATCTTTATATCAATGCATGAGTTTTCCAGCATTTAGTCTTCCGATTCTCTCCCCAGGCCTACTTGGGGGAAGTGAGCAAGTGGCTGCGTGGGGCTTGGTCAATGGCTGGGGTTATGACAACTTTAAAGAAAAGAATTATAGTTTTGAATTACCTGTTCATACAAATACAGAGGTTCGTGCATCTCAAACATCAAAAAATGAAACCTCCACAGCTATCAGAGCAAGCGGGTTTAATCATACTGCTTGAAAATCATGTATTTGTTTTGATTACAACTCATATTTATCACCTGATTGGCAAGTTCTGAGAAAAATGTTATCATGAAGGACCACAACCCTGTTTTATGAAGATTCAAGAGCTTCCACACAAAGAGCATTTCTGCCATAACAGGACCTAATATTCCCGATTTTCCTATAAAATCAGGTAACAAAATCAAAGCATACGTTTTATAAATGGAGAGGGAAAAGGTAAAAGCCTAAAAGATCTGAAGAACAAAGACTGTCACAAAATAATACGACTATGATACTTGAAGCAATACTGATTCCTTACTAAAGTACAAAGATAATATTTCCCAAGGACACTGAAGTGAAGAACTGTGCTTTGCACAAAACATTTTAATGAAAGCAAGAAGTACACAGACAGTTCAATCTGCATATACACAAAGAGAGCCTGCAGCCTGCCAGAATACCCAAACCTAAATATATCCTGTCTAAGGAAGATCCATTATCTTCACTCAGGGAAAAGCTTAAATCTTTAAGGACCAATGAGAATGTGTTTGTCTTTGTTCAGTGGTTTATTTCCAGAAGGCAAGAGAGCTGGGGAGGAAGCTGGTTGTTTCAATTTGGCCTGAAAAAATTCAGCAAGACTTTTCCTTGAAATTTATACTTCCTTCTGGTTTCATCTATGATGGAAATTATATTAAGAAATCCTTGGTGGATAACCTAGTGCTTGTGGTTTGAGTCTCATCTGGAAGCAGGGATTTGAAAGAAATACAAAACTGAAATATAACAGACAAAACCTGATTTTCTCTGAGGATGCAAGAATACCAAGCCAAGTCCATCTATCCCAGCATCCTGTCCCTGTCAGTGGCCAGTAGCAGATGTAGATGGGAATGTAAGGACAGAAGCAGCATATAAAAGTAGTTCACTTGACTATTTTTTTCTGATTAATATGAATTGTGGCGTCCAGACTTTCTAAGCCACAGAAAACAGACTCAATAGATCTTCTTTTCATAAACATATATAATCAATTTTTGAACCCTTTATTATCCTCAAAATCCTGGGACAATAAGCTTTTTACAGCTTCATATTGTACTGCGTGAAGTATCACCTTTGCTTCCTGTGAACCTGCCACTTGCAGTTACTATTTCATCTCCTCCAAGTCCTGTATAAAAGACAATGAATCCTGTTCCCTGATCAAGCATCTATGCCGTTTGTGATTTTCTACACTTCTACAGTCTTCTCCAGAATCTTGGAAATGGGAGTTTTATAGACTATTTGGTAAAAAGCAAGCAAACAAACTGTAAGAAGGGAGGTGGAAGAAGGGAGGCAGAAGAACACTACAACTGCTGATTTTATCTGAATATTTCATCCACAGATCTACATTAGCTTGCAGTTATTCATCCTAAAAAAGAAGCTGCATTCATTTCTCACATCACACACTGTTAATATTCTGTAACTATGTACAAACCCTGAACTACATTTGCATAATCAAATTTTCTACTACAGCTGGCATTCTTCCACTCTCCTCTGGCAGCAGCCCTTTGAGGGAGAGAGAAAGCAAATAGAATCAGAAAAAAAAAAAAAAGAGGGAAGGAAGAAAGGTGTTCCTTATGTAGGTGATCAAATGGAAGAGTTCTGCTGCAGAGTTAATCATATCATCATTCTTTGTCAGAAGAGCAGTCTGCTATCTCTACACAAAAGGATGGTTGCAAGCATACACCCTGTAAGAAAGTACTATAAATGGAAGTTAATTGTGACTCTGGTCCAATTAGCACTCATCAAACTTTTTGAGTAGTTTTTAAACTGTTAATTTGTTAATCAGTTCACGTACTTCATGAAGATATGTGTATTAGAGAAGGCTACTTTTTTTCTGTGTCAGTTCCTTTTCCAGCCCACTGTACCTGTACAAGAGATATGATGGCAGAACTGATAAGGAATACTGATAAGGAAAAATGAGATGGTGAGACTTCTTTCAGCAACGGTGCCAGTTTATTGCTGACAGCCGATAGACTAAAATAACTGACCAACATTTGTCTTACATCTAGACTGCAGGATCTTAGGAGTAGATTTTTTTTGTTCTGTAAGTGGAAATAATCAGAGTACACAATGGAGTACAAACAACTACAAGTTGCTGGATATAACCAGCAAATTTTGAAATACAGGAATTAGGCGATACATTTCAGTCTTGTAATTTCCTGAACGTGCAACTCCGAGAACACCGCTAGAGGGCCCACAACTACTTAAAGTTTTATTCTCAATTTTTCATGGCACATACAAAATGAACAGAAACTTCCAATGGATACATCACAGGTTAATTGAAGATATCTATAAATTATTTTCACAAAAGTCAGTCTTCAGGAAATGTTGTGCTTAAATGCCAAGCCTGGATTAGCCTAAAACCTGATCACAAGATGTTACTTTCTTAAACCCAAACCGTTCTGCTGAAATTTTTCAGGCTCAGCATCAGTCTGAATCATTTTCCAGAAGGCTCACAATGAAGTCACCACAGATCACCAGAGATGACAAGATGGATTAAATTTTGGTGCTTTGGGACCTCAAAAGCCAAGTGTGATAGCCCAGCTGGACTGCCATAGGACCAACAAAGATGGATTCCTGGTGTCCCTGGTTACTCATACCCAAAGGCGCCTTTCTGGATGTTTGCTGCAAAATCTAAAAAGTGATGAAATAATTTGGCTCTTAGTGGATCCACTTGAGAGCTGCAGTGTCTAGCACAAGTTTATGCCTTATTTTTATTCAGAGGAAATTTGGGGTTTATATATAGATGCATATATATATATATATGTATATGCAAATCCCCCAGTCAAATTTGGATATAACAAAAATATTGAGAAAAAAATTATTTCGAAGGCAGAAATATCGATTCTAAATGGACTTTACTAGCACTGCCATTATCATGCTAAAATTAATTTGAACAAGCTAGAAACAGTCAAAATCCCACTTCTGCAAAAGTTAAACTCCCTTTTATCTGTCCAAGTTTCTGCACTCAAACAGATATCCTCAGTGATGTTTAGGTATTTCCTCACTTATGAAAAAAACAAGGATCAAAACCCCACTAACAACCAGGCAAGAGAAGTGAAAGAAAGCGATTGTCAATAACGCACCATCTGAACATGAGGAAAATGGTTTTTTTCAAAGTTGCCACCATGTTGCATACAGAAGCATAGCTGCTTCTTCTCAAAGCGTAGTGGTTGTCACCATCATTATTATTCCAGGAGATAGTGAGAATCACAAAAGCTAGTAACAGAAAGAAGTAATCCATCCCTTCCTCTTCTTCCCCATGAGAATCATACTGTTTTTGTGAGATAGCTTACAGATGTTGCTGTGGAGGGATAATTACAATTGATATGGATTATTTTTAAATCAGAATTAGAAAATCTTGTACAATATTAACCTCTCCCTATGAGTCTCAGTTGGAGTGTAATATGAGATTCTCCCTATCATCCTTGATTATTAACTTTTCTTTCATGAGAAAGAACAAATTATCTGAGTCACAGCAGCAAAGCCAATGCTGACATGTATAGTAAATTGTTCTGAGGAAGTAAGGTGTACTGCTGTGGCCCTGCACCTGGAGTGAACAATATGAACATAAAGGATTTCTCTAGGGAAATCACTAAGGTTTGTCTGAACCCGTTTCAGGAAAATAAAAGCAAATCCCTGGTTACAGACTGATTCTTCAGTAGCTGAACAGTCAGCTACTTACAATAGCTGCTTTAGAAAGCAATTTAACAACAGCCAGGCTGGCTCTGATGCTGTCTTTTCAAAGTGCAATACAAATCAGTTTCAGCTGGCTGAGCATCTTTCCCACCAGGGTTATGGGTACCTCGGATTCACACTCCTGTACAACATTGTCCAGTAATTAAAAGAACATCAGTAAGCTCTGGCTTTTCAAAGGTTTGAAAGGCATACAATGTATACAAGTGTTTGCTCTTTATTCCAGAATTCAGTTTTGCATTCCCTAAAGTCAGAAGGAACAACAGTCCCTCTACAGTCTTCTGACAAAGTCAGTAGAAGTTTCTGTCATTCATTTCAACACCATCAGGATTCTGTATTTTATATTTACCATTTAAAGACTACTGCCTTGCATCCATCAGCGGGAATGAAAGACTGTCAGGCCTCACTTGAAAGCTGCTCTAAAGTTAGCTACAACATGTGTCACAGGAGAAAGAGGGAAGTTTTTCCTAGCTGGAAGCCAGATCGAGGTTTTCTCATGAACTGAAGCCATGAGCTCACATTCTCTGTCATTTGCCAAAACCAAATTTTGAACTTTGGCATTATTGCCTTTCAGTTTACTTCCATGTTGCTCATTACTGAAGCAAAGTTGTCACAAAGTAAGCTTTATGGAAAAAGTTGTGTGTATACTTGCACAAAGATAAGAACTTGGCCCTAGGAGCAAATATCAAGAGTAAGTGCACTAGCCAGAGTGGAGGGGGTGAGGGGAGGGGGGAAAAAAGTCTTACACAGTGAAAAGAAACTAAGAAGGTATAATCAAACAGAAATCAAACACTAGGAGTCAAGTGAGGAAAAGAACTGGTTGGTAGGAATGAAGACGTAAGAGAAAGTAGTTACCGAGGTACAAGGACATTTGAGGTTTTGAGGGGGACAGTAAAGGAAAAAAATGGATGAGAACTAATATAAAAAAAGGCAGAAATGTTGCATTTTGTTTTAATCAAAAAACTGAGAACTTCTCTTTGGAGCTCACTGGACATGAATGTCTGATTATGGTAATATCCCTACTTGTTGCAGTGTATGATTAATATGTTTTTCTATATTATGTGTTGCTGTATTATATTGGAATGTTCTGTTACCCCCTCTGCCCTTCTCCAGATGGTTTGTCCCCTCCCTTCTCATTGGTTAAACTCCCCTATAAGAGCCTGAAAAAGGAAGTCGTTTTGGCTTTTCTTGGTTGGCTTCTCTAAGCTTAGGACCCCCTGGGAGGCAGGTTGCTCCCAGGGTGAAATAAACTTAAAATATTCCTAACCAAGAAGAGTCGCCTGCATCTTCTTCATCCTCCGTTTGCTGGCAAACCCTCGAGGGCTAGCAAAAGGCTACACAGACTTTTCTGCCCTTAAGCACTCCTGGGCTGGACCTCCCTGCAACACGGAGGCTTTTTGCCTAGAAGTGCCCCCTCCTAATGCATGCTCGGGAGCAACTATCAAGCCCAGGCTGAAGAAGGAGCAGGGCTTGTGGAGGGAGCCGCTATACCTACTGATATATATTCCTAGCAGGTGCTCTCTGTTTATTCAAGGGTAGAGAGCACCCTTCCATTTCTTGCCTGTCTTCTGCAAATAACCAGCCTAACTAAATTATTTTTGTAAACGGAAAGTAAAATTTTAATAAAATCTGTGAATATCATCATGGAATAAAGCAGTCAATTTTATACTTCTAGCTTTAAGAGCAATACTGTGTTTATCAGCAGCAAGCACAACTGTAAATAAAATTTGGGTAAGTTTTTTAAAGGCTCTGCAGGTGAAAAATGGCTTTAAAAATAAAAATCAATCTAAGCTTAGTTAGCAATCGTTACTAATTAAGCAAAACTACTGCACTGATGTATGGCATGATTCAAAGAGCAAGAAAGATTAGAGAACCTTTTTCAACCAGAATATTCAAGATTCTAGAAAGACTACAAATAAAGAATTCCAATAAGCTAAACTATAATTCACATCAAGGGTGAAAACTGCCTCTGTTTCATAATAGAGAGAAATACCTACAATCTAGCAAGATGTCATTTATAAAAGGCAGTTTCTTATATATACAAGAAACAATCCTGAGTCAAAGGTAACCACTAGATACCTGTTTGAATTAGAACTGGAGATTAGAAAAATAAGACAGATACTTCTCAACAAATTCCAGAAAACAGTCAACTAGAAGCTTCACTTTGCCAGTGTTCAGACATTTGATTTTGAAACATTAATGATTTAATGCCTGACAGACAAAAAAGAAGAAAAGACTCAGAGAGGTCACATTTCAAAGACACTCAGAACTGTATCATCAGCATAAAAGTGAAGTGTCACTCACCCTATCACAGGGAGATTCCTGGAGAAATGAAAAATACGTGCAAGTGTTGCTATCCAAGAGACCCCAAACATATGTAAAAGACTGTTGCCTGTGTGAGCTCCAAGTAGGTGCATAGTTTGGGGTCATGAAAGGTGTCACAAGACTGCAGTGAAAAATTCTTAATTTATCTACAAAATAAGTTGAGGAGGAAGGCTGCACAAGTGGTTCTCCCCAGCAGACTGAGATGTAAAATCACTTCAAAGTAACTGCACAGTGAAAGTGAAGTAAAAACGTAATAGTTCCTGCTCTAGGTCTAGGCAATTTGCTTGGTATCCAGCTGGGGGGTTTATCTGCACAACAGCACACACCATACTATCTCAGTTCCCTGAAGCTGTGGCACATGCTACAGCTGAAGCATATACTGGAGGATTGGATTCAATAATGCACTTGGTTGCCCACCAAAATGGTATCAAAACCCCAAATCAGGAGCTTCTTGATAAATAGGCATTGTGGAATATAACCCAAAAGTCCACCTAGTGCTGTCAGACACAGATAAAAACACTAAGAATTGAGGCAAAGGTGGAGGGAGTCCAAAATCCCACATTCATCTGAAACTTTATTAATGGTCTTCAGAAATTTTGTACACAGAATTCCAGAGGTCATGATATCTAGGCATATTTAAGTGTCACATGGACTCCACTTGTCCTTTGGCTTTGCTCTTTCTGATCCCAGATGTGAAAGGGTCGTTTTCATCATGGTTAGCTTTCAGCTGAAGCAACACAGTCACCTACCTAGTTCTAGTTGCTTGGGTGATTTCCAAAAGTGTGCATAACCTGATGTTCTCCTAATATACAAAATGTCAGCTTTGTGAATCTATACCAGAAGAGTTAGCGGGTATAAACTTTTAGCAGTTCTGCAGAAAATACTCAGTGAGCCTCTGTCAGACCTTCAAACAATTCTAGCCCTAGTTTCTTTTCCCATCTGAATATATGACCATTACCTTTTATAGATGAATGGTGCAACTTCATTATGCTTGATAGACAACCAAAATGTGACAAGGAGGTGAACCTGCTGACAGACTGTTGTCACAGATAAAACGGGTGAACACATATTGAGAGGAGAAAGTGACCAATCTGAGTTTATAAGTCACAGTTTGTCACTGTGTCACTAACCAGTGCAAAAGAAAGTTCATTTGTCAGCATCACTGCAAAAGCAGATTCTCTAGTGAATGATTTCATAGCAATAATCAGCTTTCTCAAAAATCCAGACAAGACAAGAAAGCATGAAAGAAATGTGACTTTTCACTTAATTATTAAGTAATTTGATGTCATTTAACCACTCATCTTGTAAGCACCGAAATGGAAACATTTATTTTAAGTACTATTTTCTCCCCTTTCTCTTTTTAGATCCCATCAACAGACTTTTTTTGTCATCTCTAGGGACAGCAATCTGCTGCTACTTTTCTGTTAAAAAGTTCACAATATAGAGAAGCATCATGAACAATTAGCAAAAAATGCAGATGTGAACTCAGCAGAAAGTCTACATAGACTCTCCAAGGAAACCTTTGGAAGCAGAAAAAAAGCAGCCAAAAACCCTCTGTCATTTCATGTACTTCAGGAAGTATGCAATAATTTATGGAAAAACTGTGTGCATTGCAAATTCTGTCAAGAGAGCTTCAAAGTGAAGTGGGTTTTTTTTCCACTCAGTAGTTCCATTATATGCATAAGCTTCAGCCACCTTGCAGCAAAATCTCTTACGATGGGCTACATCTGTTGCTGCATGTTGCATGCTGCTCTCCTCCTCCCTCTTCCCCATCTACTCAGGTGTTCCCTATTCTATTCCTAGCCTTCTGCTTACCTGACAGCTCTGAGCAGAACAGTTCCCATTAAAACCTGGCAAAGAACAGCTCTTGCACAAAGCTCTTGTACATCAAGCAGTAGGCACAGCATGACGATATGTCATTGCAGCCCCTCTTAAAGCAACCGGACCTTCATTAAAACTGTCATTATTCAGCCGAATGTATTTCTAGGGAGAAGACATTCTCTTCAGCAGTTTGTAGCAGTGCTAATTCCTGCAGGTCTTCCTGTTCTATAACTTTCATTTGACGCTGAAGGCAGCTAGATACATTTATATTTAGACAGCCAAATATCACTTTCCCAGTTTGTGAAGTGTGTTAAATAAATATGTCGTTTTTTAATTAGGACAGGTCAAGAAGTAGATAAAAATAGTTAATGAAACAGCTGAATTTCCTAGAACTTGAATATATTTTCTGTCAGAGTTCATCACTTCCAGTAATCTCAAGAGCTTGCTCACTCCACCTCCAAAAATTACAATTTCTGAGTAAGGTAATACTCATTGGGAAATAAAGTATTAGGATACAGCCATTTGTGACCCCCAAAAGCAAGAATAGAGCACCAAATTTTCTGGTTTGTATGTGTAGGAATTCTATACACTCGTATCTCTTCTCTCATGGTATTTCCTTTGATTTGGAACTTTTTTGAAGAATTTTCAAATAACATCAGGATAACAGACCCACTAAGTAAATTGCTAAACAGTACAAAACAAAAGAAATTAAGATCTAACTGGCTCTACCAAAGCCTTAAAAGGAACAGCCAGATCTGCTGGATTACCTCTTCTCCTTCAGAAAGCCTATTGTCTGTTCCTTTTTTAAAAAAATCACAGGTGCCTTAGAATTGCCACCAACAAGCATGTCTCATCAAAACTGCATATATGTGTATATTAGCCAGGGAGGACTTACGGCTACCAGAAAGAAACTCTGAAAATGCCACCAGCTAAAGCTTTGAAACCTTATTTTGCCATGATACTTAGTCCTTTCTACAAACACACCCAGCTGCCACAAAACCACAGTGGAATCTACTATTTCATAAAGTGGATCTGTTTTCAAACCTTAAAGCTTAACCAAGATACTTTAGCAAGAAAATTAGTCTATTTCCAAGAGCCAAATAATGGAATTAGTTCAAAATTTGTGCCATTCTAATGGCATCTTAAAAGAAAGAGATTAGTATTCTGTGCAAACAGTTACCAGGTGACCTGTAAATGAGGCTTTTCTCACTGGTTACAAGCCTGTCAACTGCAGACCATTTCAGATACAGTGCCAATTAAAACATATGTATTCTGTGTGATAAGATTCAAAAGCAGAGAAGCACATAAAGTAATGCACAAATACTTATCTACACTACGCATAACTATTCACTGGTATGCCCTCTCCTCTTTTGTTAGGTGCAAAACTATGGATCACTTATGGAGGGGCCCATGGCCAGATTTATCAGAAAAGGACAGAGGGCCTAAAACAGTTATAATTTTCTCTACTTTCCTCCCTTAGAGCAATACCACAGTCACACAGCCCTCTTGTCCAGCTATACTACAGCCACATCCAGCCCTGAGCTTCTAGAATTACAACTAAGAGAAACAAACCTTTCAGCTCAGGTGGTAGAATGTTACTCCTTCAAACACAAAGATGCCCAGTCTTGCTGCAGGTGCTGAACACATATGCAAAATCATCCTCGAATATTTTGGATTCACAGTCAAGAGTTTATGATGCTGTTCCACCTCTCACCAAAAAAACACACACATGCACAGGAGCTATATTATTGTTTTTGTTGTTACTTTATTATTATTGCTTCAGTTCATTGTCCAGTGATTGAAACTGTGAAAGAGCAGTTAAGTCCCCTGATCAAAATTTTTGCCTCTTTTTCACATCCTCTCTAAACACTCAAGATGTGTACTACAAAAGTGTTGTCAAAGTGTAGCAAGATCCTATTACACTACAGATTACCAGAAATGACACTAATAAGATCATGCAGAACTATTTTTCCTTATGACTTTTTTACATCTATAAGAACTACTGCCTATATTTTAAATTTTCAGTATTAGAAAACACTACCTCAGCTACAAAGCATATGGTTGTGAAGATATTAGCATTTCAGTATCTACCTAAAGGATACAAAAGTAGTTTCAAATTTGTAAGTAAGCCTTTGAAGAGTATCCAATTAGTGTAGAAAAAGTAGTTTGAATGAATGTGGAGCTCTCTGCCTAAATTGAAATTATATAACACCATTGCAAATCTCAACGTTTTAAGCTTTGCTACTTATGTACTCCTTTTCTAAATATTTTATGCTGTCAGCACCCTCTTCACCAATTACTATGAGATGGCTTATGGCTACCTCCAGCTACCTGAGGAGTAGGAGGAAACACATCTAATTAGTTGACTGAAAGTAGCATATCATCAGTTCATGACATATGTCACATGGCAGGCAGGAATGACTTCTTAGTATTGCATATAGTCCAAGTAAGAGGGAATCTTTAAAATGGACATTAGATGGCTTGTTCCAATATCCTTAGGTTCTTCCACCATACAATTATAACCATATTGTTTCAGTCAAAGAGGCTGACTCCAAAGGTTGTTAAAGCTGGGAAGGTAAAATGAATTCTACATGCAGCAAGTAATATTCTTTAAGGGGATTCAAGCATGAGCTAAAATTAATGTTTCACAATGGGCACGTTCAAGACCCCGAGCAAGCTTTTTCAAACTTGACAAGTTTAGGACAGTCTCAGTCCTGCTGGTGAGCAAGTATTCAAAGGTGTTATGTTAATGTACTGAATGGTACAATTCATAGAGTTACTGCTATGAACTAAATGCTCTTTAGTGAACTAAGAACATCAACAGAGCAGCAATGTCCTGCTCTAGAAAAAGAGTGATCATATCAGGTATGAAAACTCTTATCAAAGCAGATTCTGCAGTATGTATTATTTATTTCTTCTCTCCTATAATCCATAACATTCCAAAAGCACAGTAAGTATGCCTTCCAAAGGTCTAATTTTCAGGTATCTTCATACACAACAGATTTTGAGTTATCCAGAAGTTACTTTGCTACCATTTTGCAATTCACATTAGGATATTACAAGGTATTTTACACAGGAAAGGTTTCATCCATTCTTTATTCAGTCAGAATGGGATAGAAGTTCACAATAATCTATAACCGCATTCTCCTTGCTTCATAAAAAATATTGTACATGGATAAATACACAATGATTCACTTTTCAAGTAACAGATCACCTATGAACAAACACAAAAGGCCACATATTGGTTTGCATTCTGGATTTATATCAACACAAATTACAGCACCACTGCATCTAGCTAACAACCAATAACATCAATAACAGGGTCCAAAACAACAATCATCAGTACAGGTAAGTACTTCCATCAAAAATGTAATGGCCCATAATTTTGTCTTTAGACTATAACCACCTAATCAGATGGTAAGTGCTGCTAATAAGTGAGCTGTCAGGTGTTATCTGTATCGCATAGTTTATTCCTCACTGGCATTTCTTTACATATATACATAGTGGCCCATCTTCAAGCACACCTAATCATAGGGTTTTAATGCTGATACTCAGAATTTTTTCTGAAGGTGTAGCTCCCCTCCACCTACTTATTAATAGTGCCTCCAGTTGTATAACTTTTATAACTACATTCATTCTGGACATGGATGCCTCTAAATAAAAATATTATTTCAAGGTAAGGTGCTGGCATTGAGTACTGTGACTGAATTTCTTCCCACTTATTCAGTTTCCCATATAATTAAACCTCCAATTTTTGAGTTTGCATTTAATACAAAAAGAAAAGAAGGTACTGATAAGGCAAGTTTCACGGCTTTCCAAGAAGGTATCCTGTGAACATAGGATGAGCAAAAGTGGATTGGAAATGGTTCAAGCTAATTCTGATGAGCAAACCAGCCCTAACTGATCCAAGGTCAGAACAGCATAATTGTAGCTTTAGTCACCTTCCATCTCTCCAAACCTGTTCCTATGCGCACCAAGTGATACTTGGCTGAGCTAGTCAAGCTGAGCTGAATAAAAAAATCCTGACAATCACAATTTCCACATCTGGAAATGCTTCAAAAGAACCTAAGGTAACCTTATTAATCATCATCAACAATAAATTAGAGTTTATGTTAAGAACTAGATTTCACAGAATGAGGATTTTAGCAGGAAGATGATTAGACTACTGCACAGCATGGAGAAAAAGAAGATAGGATAGATATGAGTATTAGTTCAAATGACTTAAAAATAAAACTGAAATACAGGAGTAATATCTCATAAAAACAGAGCTCTATGGGTAAACATTGCATTCCTACCCTCACACTACTGTTGTCAGTAGGGCCTACTGTGCTGATTTGGGCTGTGATTAAGTTAATTTTCTTCCTAGTACCTTGTACATGGCTATGTTTTAGACTTGTGCTGAAAACAGTTTTGAAAACACAGCATTGTTTTTGTTATTGCTGAGCAGCACTTTACACAGACCCAAGGCTTTTTCTGCTCCTCATCACACCCACCAGCAAGGAGACCAACTACAACAAGTAGTTGTGAGGAGACACAGCCACGACAGCTATGCTCATTGACCAAAGCGATATTCCACACCATATGGCATCATGCTCAGCATATAAAGCTGGGAGAAGAACAAGAAAGAGGAGATGTTTGGAGTAATGGTGTTTGTCTTCCCAGGTAACCATTACACATGATGGAGCCCTGCTTTCCTGGATATGGCTGAACACCTCTCTGTCCAAGGGAAGTAGTGAATGAATTCCTTGTTTCGCTTTGCTTGTGCATGTGGCTTTTGCTTTAATTATTAAACTCTTTTTATCTCAACCAAAAAGTTTTCTCACTTTTATCCTTCCAGTTCTCTCCCCATCTCACTGGGAGGGAGAGAGCAGCTGTGTGGTGCTTAGTTGCTGACTGGGGTTAAACCAAGCCTACACTCAAACAAAACACCTACACATAAACAAACCAGCACGTATTTATAGGGACACTATAGCAACAAACTGTCTTTAACAGAAGATACTGATCAAAGGCATGGGGGGGCCATCCTCTCCTATTGGGATCTTCTTGATGTTAAGTGCCTCAAAACAGCAAAATCAGTCTTGACAAGAAGTACATACTCATGATGTTTGTACCCATAAGGAGCAGAAATCAACCTTTTCTATAAAACTGTGCATATATCCACCATTTGTGCCTTGGAGAAATCCCTACTTCCATGTAGACAGGAGCAGGAGGATTTGAAATTCAGAATAACCATAAGTAATCACAATAGGCATGATGGAGAATAAGAAAGGACAAGAGATAACAATAGAAGGAATATTTTTCTTTAGAGGTGATTGTTTGTCAAGCGAGTGTATCATATAAGGTCTTTTGGTTTTTTTTTTTTAATAAGGTCTCATTTTCCTTAAT
The DNA here is from genome assembly GCA_013390005.1 of Calyptomena viridis. Taxonomy (NCBI): domain Eukaryota; kingdom Metazoa; phylum Chordata; class Aves; order Passeriformes; family Eurylaimidae; genus Calyptomena; species Calyptomena viridis. The sequence goes on along the minus strand of WEIV01017808.1, from coordinate 14,387 downwards.
GTTTTAATTGCAAAGAGCAAGAAGAGAGAGCTGGATTACATATTACTTGTAATAATGTTGACAAAGACAATAAGTTATAATGAGCACAAACTAGGCATAAAAGAAAAGAAGATGTTTAAGAATATGGAGAAACATGAAAAAGCACAGGGAAACAGATACATGCAACAGCTAAAGAGACAAATACATCAGGAACACACAGTTAGAATGACTGATTGAATCTTGAACACGTTAAAAACCCATGACACTAGAATTATACCCTCGGGAACAGAAGATATCCTTCAGCAAGAAATTCCCATCTTCAAAAGTAAAAAGGACAAAACAGTGATATGCCTTGCTGGTCATAAACACCACAGATTTTCCACATCCAGTGCAATTTAAAGGCTTAAATACTATTCCCACTGAAGTTTACAGGAATCTGTAGCATTTAACACCTGGTTAATGACTAGCACTGCCAATCAGGATTAGCCTTTAAAGAAAGGAATTTCTCTAATATAATGTGTTTAGCCACTGTAAGAACTGCAGTTAATCTCACAGGAGGAAAAGTAGCTGCTATTCCCCCATTAGCTTTTCTCACATAATCCCAACCATAAAGTTACCCAGAACATGTATGCCTAAAACACCAAAAGAAAAAAAAAAAAAAAAACAGTGAAAAACACAACCACCACACCAAAACACAAGTTAAAACTGAAGTTCAGCTAATAAAAAAACCTTATAAAATATTCAGCAGAATTTCTGAGGCAGGAAATACAGCCCATTACAGTTAACAAACTGTGGTGCAGATGAAAGATATTCAGGGTTTAGACACACACAGTAACTCATCTGATAGAATAGCAGTATTTCCAAGGCTCCCAGACATCATATACATCATCTAACAATATTCCCACTTCACACTTCTTGAAACGTTATTCAGAGTCTGACATTCTTTCAGACCACTCTCTGCTGATTTCAGTCTTTCCTTACACTGTCATGTTGCTGCTTCTTATTTTCACACAGCAAGCCGATGATCCAGTGTTTTCTCTCATGTTAGGGTTTAAACACAAGCAATATAGATTTAAGGATTCATGTTAGCCAATGGCATTGTAATAACTCATTTGGATCCTTTGCTATAAAATATGTCATACTGTGATTTGTATAATGATGAAACCAAATACTTCTGTGGTAAATTAGATGCTATAAACATTTTTGTACAAGATGAAGAGACGTGCATGTGTCTTTTTCCTGATAGTTGAAAAAATCCTCCTGCCTATTAATATAGAAATGTAAATTTGCAAATAAGAGATCCATATGAATATTGCCAAATAACACTAGAATGAAAATGAGATTCTCCCTGTCTTTCAGTCCACAGTTATATACACACCAGTTATACTCATGTCCTGTCTGCAAAATGATGAATGATAAATAACCCAACAACAAATACACCATAAACACAATTGTCTAGAATAAGATTATTGTCCAGGAAATATGCAATACAGCAACTAGTGAACTGGATATACACTCAGGAGGAGTTGGATCACTTGAATGTCA
>WEIV01017808.1:0-11506 GCA_013390005.1 Calyptomena viridis | reverse complement strand
CATAGCAATGCTTGTTTTAGGATTATTAATAAAATGAAATTTTTATTAATATGAATAAAATTAAATTAAAGGGAAAAAAGAATAATCAAGATTTCAACTAAGTAGAAGTCAAACTCTACTCCAGTTTGAGACATCCTGGAGAAGTATACTTTGATATCTATAATGCACAAGTCTGTAATTTTTTTTACTGTTGAAATGTTTCTAATGCTTGAAACTCCACTGGATATTATTTTGCAGTCTGTTTTAGTCTAAATAATATGAACCGTTATAGAAAACATTTAATAAGCAAAGATGCAATTCATTTCAGTCACACAGATTCACGCTGGTTTAAACTCAGAAAAAATACTTTGCCTGAAACATACAGCTATGTAATCATCATAGATTTTAAAATTTCAATTTCAAAATAGATATGCATGATTGACTGTGTTTTGAGGACTGTTTAAATTGTAGTTCTACTCATAAATCATCCATCTGGTCATCCCCCACAAAAATGGCAATTTTCCAGCCTTTTCATATTATATTGTATCACAATATTTCTTCTACTTCTTTCATGGCAAAGTTACCTTCTATAATTACCACATTTCAGAGGCACAAATAGGTCCCAACTTTCTCAAGCTTCAAATACCCAGAACCTGCACCTACAAAAGCCTGAGTTTAGGCAACTCACTCTGTAAACTAATATGACAATGGGATTTTAGCAGAGAATTGGCATGTTTCTTTCCCAACAAACCTGTTTCTGAGCATTTTAGTTGCTTAAGCAACAGAAAATTTTGAGGCCAAATGTGACACACATTGGATTAAGTACTGCTAGCACAGAGAGTGCCTGATTGCTCTGTAAGCTTTCACAGTATTCCAGTGCCTAAGCCTCAGTGTAGGCTGAGAATTTAGGAGAGCTGTATCTAGTGCTGTATGTTTAAGCACAATGCACATTCTGGCTAGTAAGTAAGCAGCATAATCTCAGGAAGAGATTATGCACATGCATGCACCTGTAGTCTTCACTTTGGCATTTTGTAACTTTTCAAATGCAGGCTTCACAGTATTAAAACAATTCTTTTAATGCAGTGGTTTTGTAACCCACATAGAGAAAAAGTTTATCTTTGCTATTTGTATCAACGTAAATTTCTGCCCTCTAGTAGGCATGAGATTGAACCTCTGATTAAAAGCATAAAAGTCATCTAAACCTAAATTACCAAGTGCCATAGAAAGAATCCACAAAGATAACAAAAAAGCAGTACTTTATTGTCTCAATTCATTAAGACACTCTTGAACAGTAACATTTGCTAATGCCACTCTTGCATCACTATTTCATTCATGAAGACAGATTTGGTTATCATCAATGCCTTTTCACCCTCTCTGAGTCTTCATTTTAAAAAAGTACTTTGATGCCTCTTGCTCATTTTCTTATTTCAACAGACTGCAATGTATTTCTACCTATAAGATTACCAGTAAGTGAGATATCTTCCACAGAAAATTATGTTTTTCATTAAAAAAGCCATGTACAGCTACTCTTGATAAAGTACTGAAAATATTCTCTACCACATTTAGTAGATTGATGAATTAGCTGTAAATCTCTCACCTCTCCTCTAACTTCTGTATTCTATGACACTGCTTATTTTAAACTAGTAAAGCTCACATTGTCCATCCTTTCTTTACATATCCATGGGACTTCCTGGAGGAAAAAAAAGTGATATTCACACGAGGAAGGCTGTTACAGACAGTCTTGTAGGCAAACAAATTACAGCAAAGTACAAAAACATACAGCAGGCAATGTCACAAATAATAGAATTGCAAAACACCCTTCATTTTTAATTTATTTAAGTAAAACAGTTCTACCTAATATGTTTGGTTCTGACTGTATGATAGTACAAACAAAAGGATAGTCATGTAGCTGAAGAATTGAACTAACTCAGTAAATGAAGTTAGTTTTGTGCTCAGCTTTGTAATTTTCTGTGTGCCAAGACCATTCAGCAATTTCACGACTTCAAAGCAAATTAGGTCTGCTCAGAAGCTCTGAAAATTCAAGCATTAATTTAGGCACTTAGATAGGCCTCTAAAACAAATGATGTTTCCTAAAACCTACTTTGAGGGTCCCATTCTCCTAAGTGCTTTGCACTGAAATTTATTGTATATGTTATATGATCTGGGGTTTGATTTCATATGCAAATTCTGTATGCAGAGTGAATAAAGAATTTCCACAGAGACATCTTTGTTGAAGGGTTCTGGAATGTAAATAAAAAATTTGAATTCTCCTGTAAGTATGGATTAAATCCACCTGTCAGTGCCTTATTTAATGAACTCAGCCTGTTCTGAGTTTTCCTTTAAAGATGCATTTTTGCCATTCACTGGAAATGAAATAAACACTAACACACTGAAGAATAACAAAGCCACTTTTTAAAATTACTTGCATCATATCATATCATTGTTATCATATGTCAGCCAACTAAATATTCTACATTAATCAGCCAACTGGATATTATACGTTAATCAAAAGATAAAAAAGTGAATTAATGTACAAATGGGTATGTAGTTTTCTGATAAACCTTTTTTTCCCTTAATCAATATTCAAAGTTTCACTAAACTTTAAAATCTGCATCAGATATTCAATCCCAGTTCCAACCATGACATATCTGATACAGCACAAATTTAAGTCTGAAATAATATATACCCATTGCAGGATTATTTCATAAAAAGCAATTTTTTCACTGTTCCCTTTATGTTAAAATGAACTGTATGACCAGAATGTGCAGATTTATACCCCTGAGTTCAAAAGAACTCCTTTGACATCCACTGATATTCTCGTATTTATAATGATGTAGCTGAGACTCAAATCTGTCCCTTTGTTTATATGTAGAAAGACAGCCATAGGAACAAGTGATCAGAAAACATTTTCTTGTTGCCAGTGTATCAGTGCAAGAACCTGCAGCCAGGGTTTCGCAAGACACGGTGCCAGCACAATTTAAAACTGACTAACAAACAACACTGCAGTCAGTGTAATTTATTTAGAGAGGGCAAAAAATAGAAGATTATGTATTTCAGCAAGGATTCAGGCATAAAGAGTTGGTGTGCCTCCAGTTTGAGTGAGTATTGCAATGAAACTTTCATTTCCATGAAAGCAACAGATTTTTTATTATTTTTAACACTAAAAAAGAACAATAAAAGATTTGTCCAAAATATTTAAATAGGAGCATGTATAAAACAAACCATGTAATTCCCTTAAGCCTCCACCATTTAAAAATGGTTGCTTCTTTTTGACACTCTATGAAATCTGGCAAATACAGGATACAAGCACAAGCACAGCATGGGGAACTTATATGAGATACTAGAAGGAACCCTAGGGTACCATATAATTTTTAGATGCATACATGCTTTGCAAAACTTTTATTAGGACATCAGGAGACACTGAATTCATAGGGCTTCATGAAGAATGGTATAGCCTCTCTGCAAGCCAGCCATCCACATTAGCTGTTCTTCCCTCATGTTAACATTTTGGCTTATCAACGCTAGCTAGAGTGTAAAGACACAGTTGAGACAGAAGAAACAGCAGTGTGGTAAAGGAAACCTCTTAGTTAAATGTTAGGCCAGACAATAATGAAGAGCTCACATAAGTTTTAATGTTTTGCTATTTAAGTTGTCATTAAAATGAACCTCTAGGATAAGACTACATTTGGACTATGCAACCATGATCCTCACTGAGTACAAATGGGAACAGGATGGGCTTACCAGTGTACCCTGTCTCTGCTCAGTCTTCTGTAGGCTTCAAATGGTCAGGAGTAAAATGTGTTCCAATTTAAAAGGATCTTCACTTCAGACTTTTCAAAACTATACCACAAAAGCACAGGAAATTCAACAGTGGCAATAATTTGATGTAGGTTTTTAGCCGGCTCAGGGAGGCATAACGACGAGAGAGTAGACTCCAAGAAATGTTCAGAAGGTTTATTTATCTATAAGAAGGCTAATATCTATGCAGAGAGAAGTAAGGCATCTAAGCACTAGCAAAAGCTCTAATACCTACCAGCAGACTCTGCATCCAGGGCTTCCCCAGGCAGACTGCCTGGAGAACCCTGGACACAAAGCTCTTGCCTGACCAGATCTCTCTGGCCAGGCAGAGGGTCTGCTCTCAACACGTCTGCTCTCTAAGAAAGTCAGAACATGTCTGCCTTCTAAGAAAGTCAGAATATGTCTGCTCCTCTTCTTGCGCAGTTACAGAAATATATATCAGACTATATTGTTTATATTAGTTGTCCAATGACCTGGGGCCAAGCTCTCCCTGTCCAACCAAGGGGAAAAAGGTCACAGCCAGTCAGGGCAACACTTCTGCTCATGCTCAGGAATATGTGGCCTGTAGAAGAGGGCCACAATTTGGCCTCATTTAAGACTTGTCTACCATGGCACAAATTCTCAGGCTCTTGATTCTGTAAAATTTATAACCTAAGTTGGAATCAAAACAAAATCCAATCTTCTTACGCAAAATACTCAGTCTTTCCTTGCTACCCCTTTCTCCAGTAAGTGAGAAAAGCATTCATGAAAACAAAATCTGCATTAGCATGAACATAAAAATTTAGATATTGAATTCTGTTCTTACTGGTAACATACGAAAGACTTGTGTGACACAATCATATTAATTTATTATTAAACAGGACCACATATCTTAGTGAGCATGGCATCTCACCCATCAGAAAACAGGACTGTTTAAAACACAATAGAAAATACAAATAGTAACAACTAATTGTTGCTGAGGACTTTCAGGTAATTACTCAGGCTTCATGGCATTCAACACTCAAAAATCTATTGGGTGGAACAGATGGGAGAAAAGCAGAGATATCATTTTCATTGCTTTTGTAATGAATAGGTCTGAAATTTCAGGAAGGCAGAATATTCTAAATAGCATAATAAATTCTTTCCTTCAGAATTTCACAACCTCATGAGAAGTATGTTTGGGTTATATTGCTTGATGATTGACTGCATTATGGCTAATGAATGATTATGATACTTGCAAAAGTTAAAGTGTACCCAACATTCTATTTTTGTGAGAGGTAAACAGTTAGAGACAGGGCATTCAAAAAAACTTCCTCTTGCTCTGCTGAAGCATGTTAACTTCACCATTTCAGTCTTGGCAATTATTTCCTATTCTGGGACCAAAAAGTGATACTGTCCAATACTAAACTGCTTGGGTTTTAGTAATAAACACCTGTTACCATCAAAACTTCTTGGAATTGCAATTAAATCCAGATTTGAGGAGGACATGAGCGACAACATTCAGATTCTCAAGAATTTATTTTTTTTATTCTTTCTCCTGGTAGAGGATATTTTAATTTAAGCTTTTCATGTCATATGACTGTACACATGGAAAGCTCAAACCTCGATGATGAGTAAATTGCACTAGATTAGGTTTGAAAATTCAAGAAATCAAGGTTAGCTGATTTTTAAGATTCTGACATTAGTGTACTAAATTTTGAATTCGTTTTATCTGGTTCAGCATAGTTTTTGCTAACAAGGCCTGTCATTAAATTTTCAAGGTAGAGGATGGTGGAGAAAAGGGTACACAAAAATGTGGGAAATCTGACACTGGTATTTTTCATTCTTAACAATGAATCACTGATGTCTCCTTGTATGGCCTATAAATTCAATTCTAATACTAAACACTGCAATGTTTCATAAAGTCCCTTATATATCATGAAGACATTCAAATATACACAATGTTGTTTAAATAGACATTCAAATAAAATTTTATTTTTAAAATGCTGCTTACCTTCTTTCATTTTTCTCCTTTCTGACATGTAGTATGAGCTAAAAATTATCTAACTGGTAAACAAAATTAGACTTCAGTAATTACAGGTGGCAATTTTACTCTATTGCCTTTCTAAACACAAAAGTGAAACAAACTAGGTTAAATAATTATTTTTATAATAACTTCAATGTCTTCTGTATTGTTTTAACCAATGCTTCCAAAATCTATCACACTCTAAAACAGAGACAACCTTGACACATAAAAAGAGATTTAAAATTTTGATTTAGGTCTTGATGTGCTAATTAATTAATGCTACTTTCATTCCTTTTAAACCTGAAATGAATTCAATGTTAGAGAAAGGAGAGAAAAGGTATACTGCCATAATGCAAGTTTTATTGCAAGTTTTCCTCTCTCTCAGAGCAAATATTTGCGAAATCCCAGGGAAAGAGTGTGTCTATTATTCCTCTTGAAAGACCCTGATTCAAAAAACTTAATTACACTGCTAATCCATGCTGGATCCAGTTCTCTCAGGCTGATGTGGTATTTGGTTCCATACACCATAGTTTCAGGGGGTTCCCATAGCTTGTTTTTTGATCACAGGGACTCTCAGAAGCTGATATGCAAGGATAAAGCTTGCCAGGGCAATCTAAATTCAGTCTCAAGTCGTTCAGTCTTTTGTCCTTAATTACAGGAATTGTCTAATGGTCTTTAATTACAGGAACACAAACTATTTTCTTTTTATCTTAATTTCAATTAGAGATTTCTTCAATATGTTCCTTTATATATGCAATGGCATATTCTACTACCTTTAAAAATACAATCTCAGATGTTTTACAATTATCTTGAAGATATAGAATAGTGTTCTATGTATTGTCATTCACACAAAAAAGTTGCTACTCTCCTACCTCTAATGAAGAAAAAAGTGGGAAAAAAGCATTGGTGATACTGATACTGCAATAAACCAGTGCCTTAATGCACAATTATTGTTCAAGTGGCTTTACAGGAAACATACACTTGCCATTATTTCCAGGCCTCACAGTGCCAGAGGGGGTTTATTTTACTTTTTTTTCCCCCTCAATAATGTAGATGATTTTAAGAGATTTATTGCATAACTACTGTGCTTTTGCCTTATATCATTGTGTGTGCTTCAAATTCTACAGAGCATTTCCAGTATAATACCACAGCACTCAATTTAATTATGATGGAAACTATTTTTGCCTTTTTATTTAAATCCATTAGGGTGCTTATAATAGGATATGGTATTGGATTCTATTTCTTTTTAAACTGCAAACATGAAATAGATGTGAATGTCACAGAACAAATATATCATTATAAACCTCTACAAATTGGAACAATTATTGAAATTGCATGTATCTGTTTTTACTAGAGTCTGTGACAATTTATGTTTTTCTTGTTTCACACTGGAAATTACCTAATGTAGACTATTACAACTAACTATAGTACCACTATACTCTTTCTGCTAAAAGTATCATCTCAGCAACTCATTCTAACCATGTTAACAGAAACATTTTGACAACAAGGAGAAATAACAGCCTTGAAAGTGCTGTTATAAAACTTGAATATCACAGAAAATGCCTAAAAATTTTACCTGACTAGATCTAGTCTTTTAAGCACGGCGAGGTCTGCAACAGCACCCTTTAGTTTTTTCTCTTCCACATGTTGTATAAATCATTGCATTCAAATCAGTGCACGTGTATGGATTGCTGAATATGGCAATAACTACTAAAAATTTACCTACATATAAGGCACAAATGTATCATCCCCTGAGCATGCTAGGCAGCAAGTCACACATGTATTTTTCACAAGTGCTCTTATCTGGCAAAACTCAGACTTGGATTTAGGTTATTAATTGTCCAAAAGATGTGTTGGGACACAAAGCTAATATTTTGTAGGATTACTGTTGGATTAGTCAGGTTTTTAAGAATTGGTTTTTAGGCAACTAAGGCTAAGACTGTAAATCTGACAAGGTGCATCAGGCACTTACAGAGCCTTTTTGTTCTCAGTATAAAGAAAAAGTGACTCAGCTATCAGTTTAATATGTGAGAAGTGATAAAAGTAAAACTACGCTTTGCTTTACCCCCTGAAAGGTCTCAGTGAGATCATTATTGTTTCTATAACCCTTCTTCATTACACCCTTTATTAGCATTGATACAACTCTAGAACTAGAGCAGCAAGCTGAACTATTACTCAAATCACACAGGTTATAACCAGGTCGCCTTCTCTACTCTGGGGAAGCAGCATGCCCATTCTCTAGAGAGACCACTCATTCATCAACTTTGCCAGCTAATTAATGGATTAATACTGGCAGCAACTAAGGAGGCTTTTTTTTTTCTGAGTTGATTATGGGTCAGATGAAAAATGCAATCATAAACATACAAAATCTGTCCAAAACTGTCCAAAACTATTTGCTTTTCCTGAGCATAAAAGACAAATTAGTACTAATAGGGATTGCTTCTCAATATCAGTATCAATAGGCAACAGAATAATTATATGGAGTAAAAAAGAAGGTATGTTTACAATAATACAAAAGAAAACAACAATGATAAGAAGAAGGATGAAGCACTGAAGAAAGTCTTTCTTCACAGACTTCACAATGGAACGATTGCCACCTATGTAAAATTATACTCAATTACCACTACTGCCTAAAGGCACCAAAGACAACTTTTATGTTGATTTTGTATATGTCAGAATTTCTTCACATGTCAGTTAGGAAGGCTGCATGACCCTGACACTAGAAAAACAAAAGACTTTGTGAAATCTGTAGACTCACATTGAAAAGCCTGCCTTAGTGAAATGTCACTCAAAGAACCTGAACTGCTCTAAGACACTTGTAAAGACTATGAATTTTAGTTGTTAAGCTCCTTTTCCAAACACAGCAACCCTGAAACAGTGATTAAATACGGAGGTCTTTCTCCTCAGCTACTCTTGTTAGCACTGTAGAGAAAAATGTTGTAAAAGTAATGTTTTATCTTGCTTCTGAAAATTAACATAAAAATTAAATTATCAAGAAAAAGGACATTGTAGCTCTAGGAGGCTTCCTATCAAAAGATCTTAAAGCAATTTATAGACATGGATTCATTTAGCCTGAAATAAACTGCAAATATATTTCTGACTTATATAAGGAAAACTGGACAATCAGAAAAATCAGCCAGAAGGAATTAAGAAGGTATCATGGAAGACCTCAGCACTAATACCCAAATCTTCCAACCTCCTGTCTCTTACACAGTTAAAAAAACATCCTTTCTTCTATTAGGCAGTCAAATCATGACCACTCAGGGGTGTGCAAGAAAATTCAAACATATGTGCCATAGGTGTGGAGTCAGCATACAACATTTGAAAGACTTCTAGTACGTGTGTGAATGCTCTCGCTCACTGCAAGACAGCCTCCACCCTTCTTCAAGGAGCCAATTGAGTGCTGAGCAAACCACAGAATAACCTCTGCTCCAATTTCATTATAGAGGGAAGGATCTTTTAAGAGCTCAGGATGCCACAAAAACATTGATTTTTCAATATTTGAGTCTATAATGTGGCTTTAGAATGCAAATCATAATATATGTATATAGTGCAGACTTGCTATAATAGTATCCCATGTTTATTGATAACTGTAATTATCATAATCAGGGTACAGATCTTTCAGGAGATATTTTTATCAGGTAAGCATCACCTAGCAAATTTATTCCAGCCTAGTACTACAACCCTGCAGTCACACTTGCTGGGCACAGTTGATGGGAACTTGAGCAAAGCTGCTGTTACATCAAGGTTAAAAAATTTTCATTGTCTCTCCTTTCAGGTGTTACAGAAAATATATGGAAAGGATGCTTTGGCAGACTAGTTGGCTTTGCCCTAAGGTTCTTAAGAAATTGCAAATCATAAGACTGATTCCAATAGCATTCTCATATCTCATCTACGATATTCAGATATCATATTCATATCTCTTAAAATGAATAACTCTATTATTATTGAAAACTTCATACTTACTNCTAATTAAAATTAATGGGAATATTTCCACTGAGTTATGAATCTGGCTAAAGCCAGTAAGAGCCAGATTTTCCAGGGCTGGGAAATGTGCACTGAAGTATTAGTAAAATGGTGGTTCTGCTGCTAAAATGTAAAACATTTTTTTGATTCTTGAGGAAAAGAAACTACAAACTACAGCTTTTAATTCAAAGCTAACGATTTCCCCAATGCTCTTATCAAATGTAAGAGATTGTTACAGGCTGGCTAAATATACTTCTAGAATTTAAAACCCAGAACACTTGAGCTCATATTCAGCTTAATCTCGTTTCTGTAAAGAAGTCCTAAAAGGAGGTTCAAAGGAGACAGGGGTGTGCTATATTCACAGTATTTCTTATACTCTGAAGAGGAATCCAAAGCACTATGTCTTGTGTTTGAGCTTTAATATAAAGTTTGATGAAATTTCAATTTTAAAATTAACTGGTCCAAACAAATTTTGTTTGTCAAGCCAGCCAGATCTGTCTCAATTTCAAAGATTTGCACTCTAACAGAATAACTAGAATTTGCTTCAGACTGCTTGGGGAAAATCTAGAAGGAAGAGTTAGTGATCTACAAGCAGGATTACTGAAACAATTAGTGAGCATTTCCAAAGACAGGTGCAAACAGTTGCTCTCACTCCACTTGGATGGAGATTGTCCTCATCCAGACACTGAGATGATGCAGTTCAGAAGCTACTTACTGATGTTAACAAGATATTTGGCCTAAACTAACATAACCTACACACAACAAGGCCTAGTGCCATGTTAAAATAAATCAAATAAATTCCTGGCTCTCAGATTGAGCTGACTCACAGCAGATAAGCACAATAAACTCTCTCCCACCTGCAGTTTCCATGGAGGTACAGTAGTGAAAACACACTCAAGAGGGTCCTTACATGGCAGAAAGAGGAATGTACCAGAAGGTGATGAACTTTTTTAATAATCATTGTATGAAAAGTCACAATTAAATTGCAACAAAAAGCTATATTTAAATCAACACTGTTTCAGAAATTCTTTTGATAGTGAAAAGCAAAAAAGAGTTGGCAGAATAGGAATTATCTACATGATTATAATTAAAGTGAGACAGATTATACATCTTCACACTAGACAAAAGAAAACTTGAGCAAATAAAGCAGAGCTGAGTTATAAGTGGGTTACTGACAAATTAAAGCTGCTGAAATATGCTTACTGGAAAACAGGGAAGGGATTAAAAAACAAACTCCTGTGGAAAATCTGCTATCTTATTTCAGAGAAGCAGAACGAATTTTAAAGAAGGACTTTCAAATAAGAAGCAAATTGGCAACTTCCTAAGAAAGAAGTGGATAAGCTCTAAGCAGCTTGGTTTATCAAATGGAAATTTGCTTTCAAAAAGGGTATGCTGAAACAGAAATAAAGAAAACAGGGAAGTTTGCCCAGGAGTAAGCCTCCGGCTTATTTGTAGGAAAAACACTGATCAAAGCTTGCCAAAACTAGAGAGTATTTATGGTCTTATTAAGTGAACTGACAAAAATTAAAATTTATTTTCAGCTATAAATAGCAGCACAAGAGCTACGACAATCAAGATTTAACCTGAAAGAGAAAGAATGATTTCAAGGATGTTGGCTCAAACTTGATATTTCATCTTGTTCTTTTCAATTTAAAAAAAAAAACCTCCATTGATTTCTGACATGATTACAAAATCTCAACATGCAGTGACAGAGACTCGCTCGAAAGGAGGTCAGGCTTCAAATGAAATCTGATTTGAGCAGTTACGCACCACTGTGAG